>JANRGW010022108.1:0-15155 GCA_024733675.1 Psilopsiagon aymara
CTGAAGGGGGCCTATAGGGATGCTGGGGAGGGACTCTTCATTAGGGACTGTAGTGATAGAACAAGGGGTAATGGGTTTAAACTTAAACAGGGAAAGTTTAGATTGGATATGAGGAAGAAATTCTTTCCTGTGAGGGGGGTGAGGCACTGGAATGGGTTGCCCATGGAAGTTGTGAATGCTCCATTGCTGGCAGTTTTCAAGGCCGGGTTGGACAGAGCCTTGGGTGACATGGTTTAGTTTGAGGTTTCCCTGCCCATGGCAAAGGGGGCTGGAACTTGATCTTAAGGTCCTTTCCAACCCTAACTATTCTATGATTCTATGATTCTACATGAGCATTTGGTATATAAAAGCTATAACTTGAACCCTTTTGTGTTCAAAACCAGCTGCCTCTATTCACTCTGCAAAGTAAACAGGATGAGAGGAAATGCTCTCAAATTGTCCCAGGGGAGGTTTAGACTGGATATTAGGCAAAATTTATTCACCAAAAGTGTTGTCAAGCATTGGAACAGGCTGCCCAGGGAAGTGGCTGAGTTACATCCCTGAAAGTATTTAAAAGACATGTAGATGTGGCACTTAGGGACATTGTTTAGTGGTGGACTAGGTGATGTTGGGTTTACAGTTGGACTTGATAATCTTAAAGGACTTTTCCAACCTAAATGATTCTATGAAAAGGCAGTGAAGAGTAAAACACTCATTAGAGGGCTGTCCATTAAAAAAAGTGGCATTTCAATGGGTACTGTTACATTGCAGGAAACTTTGGCTATTTGCTTCCAATTAAGAACAAAGTATTCCTTCACCAGTGATAAATTACCTTAAAGATAATGATTATACCATACAATGCTTCCAACAGTAGCCTTTGAAATGTCATGCTATGCAACTTCAAGTGAATGAATTAGGTAATTGCTGTTGATCCAGTGTGAATGGCCTATCTATTCCAAAAATATACACAAAACTTTGCATAATTCACAAATTCTGCATACTCTTTTCCCTTATTTTTCTATCCAAAATATTTTACAGTTCACAGCCCTGATTCTCAAGAGAGACCTACAACTCATTCAAAGAGAAACCTCAAAACTAAAATCCATGACCCAACAGGACATTTGATATCACAAACTACATCAGAATTCCCCTTCAGTGAAACTTCCTATATGCCTGGGAGTAAACTCTGGGTTCAACTGCTACAGAAAATGTGTTTCAAGGAGAGAACCAGTACACAGCACAATCTTTCATGCCAGCCTCTGGCATTCACTTTAATGAAGTGACCCACTGAACTAAATTAAACCCAGCAAGAAGGATTCCAAGCAGCTGCTTACCAAGGTGGCAAACCAAGCCAGGAGCTATTCAGAAGCACTAATTCCTGTGCATAGCATGAAAGATAGTACAAGTTTAGCTGACACAACCTTGAACAATAAAGAAGGAATAAGGAAGAAAATTTGTTCCTGTGAATTAAGGAAGAAAACTTGTGGCTTTAAAGCCTGCAGCCTAGACTCTTTACTGTACATGTGTGTTTCTCTTGGTTGCCTGGTGTGTTTTTTTAGAGTCAAACTATCATGTAAAAGAAATTTAGGATTGTGCTTTTTTATGATCCTGATACATTAGTCTAACCACTAAGAAATATTTAGGTAGTTAAATGTTTGGTTTTGTTTTTTTTTTTTTTAAGACACTGCAAATGACTGATTGTATGACTAGCACACAGCGCAACACTTACAGTCTAGCAGCACATGGGTTAAACATTAGAAAGTATTCAGGTACAGAGAGTAAGGTAATAAACATTTTTAAATTCAGTGAGGAAAACAAATATTTTATGATAAAAGCCAAAAGAAAGTAAATACACATGAAACTTCTCAGTTCTTGCAGCAAGTCTAAACACAAAAATTGCATTGTTCTCACTAAAAATTGTTTTGCAGGTCCATTTAATTGAACAGTACAAACCTATGTTTCTTGTGATTTAGCTTAAGTCAGTAAGAAATCTACTTAAGGTAAATCAATATAAGCCTTTAGTAAAACAATTTAGGAGCCGCTATATGAGGGTCTAGAAGTAACTCATTTAAATGTGAGTTCAATTGGAAAGGTGCAGCTTTTGTATGTGGACATGGCCTAAAGGTGTGACATTGTCTTGTCTGCACTGACTCCATACCTACTTTTAACGTTTATTAGATTTTTAATCTTGTTAATGTTATGGCCTTCTTCCAGAAGGGCAAAATGCCCACCTTACTTTTACGTACTGTGATCTACCTATTTATACATACTGTGATCTAACCCTTGCTCAAGAAACTATTACCTGTTAGTAATCTCTTAAACTCCTCAACCAAATCCCCAAATAATCTTTACTGATTAAGGTGGCAACAAAACTGCTTAGTCCCCTCACCTGATAGCATAATGAGTAGCATATTGTTCAAAGGATGGATTTCTTCAAGGCTACAAATAGCAAATGAACACCCTGACTGCTATTGGTAGGCCTACTGTCAGTTTTGAATATCTCTAATCACAATGAGGTGTTCACTGGTGTGAATCAATGGAGCAGAGGGGATTACAAACCAGAAGCTATTCACTCATACAGAGAATTCCACCCATTGGGTTCTACATGGCACAGCACTAAAATTAGCATGTAAATGTCATTATTTTAAGATATAGTGGTACAAACAGAATGGTGATGGACCTTAGGTGGTCCAGGCAATTTTCTCCAAGAAATAAGTAACAGGCTGCTTAATACATTTAATTACATTTTCTATTGGTGTTCGGCCCCCCCAAACCAAGGAAGAGTGTGCTGCGACCTGCTGACTA
The DNA here is from genome assembly GCA_024733675.1 of Psilopsiagon aymara. Classification (NCBI taxonomy): domain Eukaryota; kingdom Metazoa; phylum Chordata; class Aves; order Psittaciformes; family Psittacidae; genus Psilopsiagon; species Psilopsiagon aymara. The sequence continues at coordinate 2,785 of JANRGW010022108.1, forward strand.
ATTAACAGAAGCTTGATATTCTTCTATTGCCAAAGACTCTGGATTCTGGACCACAGACATAGTTAACTCTAATTTTCCTTACTGGGTTGTTCCCTAGCTGACTGCTTCTCAAGGTGAAGGAGAATCATTCTTTTGTAATGCCACAAGATGTGAGATGCCACTCTAAAAACTAACTACTTCTGCAAAGCAAGCCTAGCTACTTACTGCATATCTGTGAAGGTTCCTGCCCTCAGAGCTCATGAATATGTAGCAGGTTTTAGGATTTACACTGAAAGTAACACAAAATAAGACTGACTTGGAAACAGTCCTATGTTTTACTTTGTCTCTTAAAAAAGGCAGACTTTGATCATGAAACTAACCTTTGTAACCTCAGACCTTGATTTTGTGGAACTGCCTCTCACGTACTTGAACCAACATGAACAAAAGCTACCAGGCACATTTGCTTCAAATTAAATTATAATGTTTTGCCATACAAGCAGGTTTATTGAAAAACTGCTGTTACATTTCCAGGTATGCCATCATTATCACCACATTATTGTATGCAACAGCACAGAATAATGCATAGGAATAAACATACTCCTAACACTAGGTTAAATTCAGAGCTGAAATAATAAAGATATATTTCTACGAGGGCAGCTGAGGTTTCTTAAGAAAGCTGAAATGCTCCTTTCTTACTTCTTTAATAATAGATAACCATGGAGTCAGTTATGCAGACAGTTGGAGGAAAAAAAGATTATAACAATTAATCCATAGCTATGCTATATATTGTAAATTAACAAGTATAATCATATTTTAAAGAATATATTCTAAGTAGTAACCATTTATACAGTACTGTGAATGCATGCAACACATTAAAAAAAAACTAGACATGTTCTCTTGTCTGGATTGCTTATAAGCTAACAGTTATAAATATTCTAATCAGGCTTTCATACCTCTCCTGTCAGTGTGATACTGGAGTGCCTTTCTTTTAGTGCATTAGGGCAACATGACTAGCATTTTTCTCCTTTTCTGTCCCCAGGTGGAAAATTGCATGCATTTAAAAATAATTAATATTTGATTTTTTTATGTATGACGTGCATGCATTTTCACTAGCAAATGCAGGCAGAACAATATATATAATGTTTCACTGTGTTGAATTTCAAGTATTAGACAAGACTGTTGTTTTAAAATAAGAGTGTTTATATGCTGAACTGGTGGAGAACAATAGGTAGAAATGTCTTGAGAAATATGTTTTGTACCCTTAGCAGCAAATATTTTTCACTATCCGCATTCCAGAGTAACCACAGATGAACACTTTGGATGGATTTTCAGGCATGCTTAGTATTGATCTAACTTTGCTTCAACTGGAAGTTTTATCACGTAGTGTAAAAGGAGCAGAGCTGGGCCACTGCTTAGTGCATCTGCAGACTCCAGACTCTGAAGGCAGCGTGAGGATAAGCACACCAGAGAGCTCAGGAGTCCCTGACTGGCTGCTCAGGGACCTAATTAATCTGCCCCAGTTCCCTTCCAATCTTATGTAGCTCTTTGTTCTCCTCCATATGTATGAACTGCAAACTTTCTTCCTACTGCACCAACTGTAGTAGCCACCAAAAAAGAGTCCACTGTTTCTCATAAACAGTTAATTTACCACAGTAATCCTTACCACTTCCCAATTTACAATAGGATGGAAAACAAAAAATTTCAAATACTCAAATATTACACTGAAATAGTTAGTATTAGAGAAAATTTACATCACTTCCCACACAAGGTTACACCAGAGTGTAACATCTGTGAGTTACCAAAAGAAATTCTGTCTGTATCGTATTGTGCTATTGTGTATATTAAACTGAGTATTCATGCCACTACTTTTCCATTACAAGTCCTTTCTTCTCCCTTCATTTCCAAGACATAACTTCCAGAGATTTTAAATCTCAGTTAATTGTAGAATACATATTTTACTCAGGTATAAAAGGAAAATGATGGTACACCAAACAGCTTTTCCTACTGGGAGCATGACGTAAAGGGCATTTTACTAAAGTTGAAATTTGGAATAAATCTGCACAACTTTTCTGACATTGCAAGGAAAGCATGGAAATACATATCCAGTTACGAAAGATATAAAAGTCAGATCAGATGTCAGAAAGGTCCTTTTACCTGTGCAGCATGCTCCTGGCATTTGCTCAAGAACCAGAGCAGAGGCCAGGGGCACACCATTCTACCACACAGAAAAAAAATTCTACTCAGCTATCCTATGTAGGTTTCAATAAATAGTAAATAAAAAATTTGTTTCCACTTATTTTTTAAATGTAGAGATCCCCTCTTTCTCTTTCCAAAAAAAAAAAAAAAAAAAAAAGGAGAGAGAAAAAAAGTATAAAAATGTGCTTTGTAGAAAAATATCACAAACCCTGCAGCAGAAAGATGTGAAAAGCTCCATTAACATGAAGGAGGTTTTAAAGAGTGGTGTGAATTATGAAGCAGCCTGATGTTCAGAGTGCATTACTATATCAGCATACACACTCTCACAGCCACATCCCCAAAACCCAGCAGTTATTGCAAAATAATCCCTCTTGAAGCTAACTTCACCAATTTTTTGTTTCTATAGTCTAAAATGACAAACTTTTGAACTGCATTTCTCCTTCACACACCAAGACCTCTTCACAGAATTATATTTTCCATTTTCACTATCAAGATGTGTGTCACTATCATTCAAATAGTTTGGTTGTTGCCATACTATCATTCTTAGTATTTGCAGAGAACTTCTAAGACGTAAGGTCATGCCCTGTCTCACTCTTCCCATACCCCGCTGTGCTCCACACCATCTTTCCAACCATCCCTGTGATTCTTCCACTGGCCAATAGATAGCATATGGAGACACTAGTAAGTTATTTTCATGCTGTCTGGCCTGCTGACTGCAACCAGAATGCATAACAGCTGAGACTTTCCTGCCTTTCTCTCAGAGCACAGACATTTCGCTTTCTCTCTTCTGCCTTGGGTTTTTATAAAACTTGCAATATCAGGATTCCTATCTTCCTTCAAATTTAGATGAAGCTGAGCAGCTGGTTCAAAAGCTACTGGGAAGGGATTAGCAGATAAGCACACATCTTTCATCCCAGCCCCCCCCCCAAAAAAAAAAAAAAAAAATGAAAGAACAACCCAAAAAAAAAAAACCCATCAGCTTCTTAAATTTAAATCTGACTGCCAAAATTGTCATCTTCTCCATGTTTAAAGCAGACAGGTCTCAAAATACAACCAAATGGTGCAGTGCCTTCCAAACATTGCCAAGTACAAGAAAATGTCTTTCAGACTAAATAAAGTCAATAATGACAAACACATGAAGCAAAACTTTATAGAGTAATATGATGATTAAATCTGAGTACTGTGCTTGGGTTTCCAGATAGCTTTGGTGCCAGACACAGTGTGATTGGCATCCTATGATTGTAGGCTTTGAAATTGTTTCCTTTGAAGAGGATTTCTATTATCTACCAAAAAATATTATTCCTTTTTATCTTCTTGCTCCTAATGCAGTGGACTATCCTTGCCAGAGCACTGCATAACCAAGTACTTGCAGTTACATACTTTTTTGTCAGAGGAGTTTTAGAACATGTATTTCAAAACACATAACTTCTTGCAAGGCATTTTGCAAGATAGCTGTCAAATTATCAGTATTAAGAAGTGGCAAAAATAAGCCTGAAGTTCTTCTAAGATGAGAACAATAAACTCTGACAGGTTTGGGTTTGTTTGCTTACAGTATCTTTATTGTCATTTAGATAATAAATCTTTATCAAAAATTCTCTCAGGGGTTAAGATGCTGAGCTCTTTGTTTCTCTGCAGACTATTAACATGAGCCAGAAGTTCCAGAGGGAAATAACTCTTAATAGCCTTTACCTGAGGATAGTAGCAATTGAACATCACTTGAACTTCCCAAGTTTCTGCCACTTTTTTTCCAAAATGCTTGGAAGTTTATATTATGAGACACATTGAACTCTATAGAGTGTTTCCAAGGGCACTTAGAATTAAAATACAAAAGGGATCTTTGCTCAAAACCAAAAAAAACCTTACAAAAAAACTAACCCAACCCAAACCAAACCAACCACAACAATAAAAAATTATAAGAAAAAAAATAAGGCAGAATCCATCTTTTTCAGTCCAAGCATTTTCTGCATTTTCTGTGCACAGGAACTCTGAGAAGCACTAGAAAGGTCGCACACATCCCAACAGAGAAAAATCACAGTATGACTCTTCAAAAGGATATTGTCTTTTTCCTCGGCACCAGTCTATGCCTGTCTATGTCCATCAACAAGACAGAAGACAAATACTCATTAGGTGCCATTGCTTAAGCAATGGCAGAAGAAAGAATGGTAATCTAAAAAAAGGCATCATATTAAAAGAAAATATTACGCTTTTGAAGATGAGAACACAAAAAATGAAATTCATTAATTATTTAGGTAAATGAAGAGTTACTAAAAAGCCACACAAAATATTAATTCATTCTAGTAATATTTCTATTCTTTCAACAATTTTATTTTTAGGCTAAAGGATTGCTCTTAGTGTGACACAAAGACCATTACTCACTGCAAATAACACAAGACTGAGTGAACAGTCCAAAACTACACTACACAGCTCTGAAATACAAACTTTGAGTGCAGCAGAGAAAGCTGCCTTCTCTTTTGTTCTCCAGCCTCTTAACTTTGTGTTGTCTTTTTCTTCCTTTGGGTGTTGGTATATGACATTGTGTTTGTATATAGATAAATTCATTGACTCATAATCACTAAGCAGAACTCTTTACAACCTGTACACATTAAAATATTAAGATATTTTAATATTTTATTATTTTATTTAGTATTATTTTAATAAACTATTAAAATAGGCACTGTCTAGACTAGAAAATCTTGAACTTTATTTTATAAATTCATTAACATACAACTTCTTCATTAAAGATGAAACCATTTACAACAAGGCCAAAGAAAATTTGTGCAAGTCTGTCAGGTGACACTATGTGAGAAATAATATAGCAAAAATGCCCTTGAGCTACTGCTGAGAAAAACTATAAATGAGCTCTACTGCAAGATTCAGGGTCTGCAGAAATTTGGAATGCCACAAAGGCTATAATCATGATTAAATTAAAAGTATACTGTTTGACAAGTGCTACTGTAGCAACTGTCCCGTTTGATGCTATACTATGCATTTACAAATTATGCAACAGGCTGTTTACTATGCATATATGCTTGGAAAAATGCCCAAATCAGCAAGACCAAATGTTCTGCTTGTGTAAATTTCTGTAACTTCATAAATCTCTATTTGAACATATCACTACAATCCATTTTTGTTTCCTCAGCAAATTAGCTTAAAACATACATGCTTCAAAGGATGTGGATGACTTGTTTGGTTCTTAGCGAGAGGGAACAATATGCAGTCCCTTGGCTGTAAAAATGAGTGATATAGCATATGCACATGTGAAGCAGTTCTCTACAAAAGAGGCACTTTGTTTTGTGATGATTAAATGATTAATGGTCACAGAACTGTGATGCAGATCACTAACAGTGATTTGGGACATGTTTTAAATCAGTAAGAAAGTTGTTCACACTTTTAGCACCATAGTGTAAATCAGGGTTGCTCTTCAAAAGCTCTTTTCTAAGCTTGAGTGCATCAGCTTAGCCTCTGGGATTGGCTAGCCTCCTAGGAACAGAACTGTACAATTTAAATCAATACAAGCAGGGGTGCAGCCTACTGGCAGATTTGCATTCCATAATATAACAGAAGTAACTACAGGTTTCAGTAGATGTTGTGCCCATTTTCCTTTAATCTTACAAAAATTCCCCAAAATTGTGGAAAAATTTGCACAATAAATGAATGGCTAATACTAATGTACTTTAAGTATTAGTGTTCCCTTAACTATTACTTCTCTAATGTACTCTGCTTATGAATTAGTGCAAGGTTCAAATTATTAATAGTCTCCATTCAGACATTACCTGACGATTTCTTCTCTTCTGCTTAAAAATAAAGTTGATTTATAATTTCAGTATGGAAATTGCAATGCAGAATGACACTGGCAAACAATGATCCAAGAGAAAATTTTCAGCAGGTTTTTAAATTTTACCACCAAACTTTCTAATGGGACGAAGAGACACATCCTTGGTCAGTCACCCCACCAGACTCTCATTTCTACAATGCCAGCTTTAACTTTGTGAGTTTTCAGAATTATTAATGCAAGGTAAGACTCTACAGTGATTCCACATGGCAACTCGTCTGTAGGCTGAATGACAGACTCAGGTTGGCAAGTCTTGACTACCTGTGCTCTTCAGCCTTCACTGAGGCATGTGCAGCAGGAAACACAGGCACAGGAATGAATGCTGTGAGCACAGGCTCTCAGATTGACAAGAAAGACAGAAAGAGGCAGAGCTCTTCATTTTACTCAGCATCCTTCTGCACCTGAATCTTGAAAGGGAAATGCCTGAGTCCAGGATAACTTGAAATGCAAAACAAAAAATAAAAATAGCACTACTTCAGCAGCAGCAGCGTCATGTTCTGTGGCAGATGATTTATCCGGTTTGCAGGTTAGATGGCAGGTCTGGAAATCTGTCTGCCACATTTCTGTGCAACACCACAGAATAAGGCAGTATGTAGTGAGAGTTTGGCTTTTTACCCCAGCTACAGAATTTTTTGCTTTATGACCAAAATGTATTTTTTCTTCTCTAGCACCAGCTGCTAGCAAAGGCCAGTTATTACCTTCACGTCTCCCAACACAGAACAACAGGGACTTCTCCTACTATGAAAGAAGTCACAGAACAATTATCTCAGTCTCTGATTACATTAATAACCTACCAGCTAGCTTTGCTCTGAGGAACATAATTCTTTATTGCCTATAGTTTGGAAAGTTCTTTGGATTTAGAGTAAGTGATTATAAAGTTAGACAATCAGGTTTCTCTCTGGCTCAGCTGCATAAAAGTTCCTAACCAGACTGCTGGGTTTGAATTATAGCTGATTTACCCCTTCTCTACATACCCTTGTGGCCAACTTCATGAAGGCTGCTTTTCAGTTTGAAGCGTCCATCAGATTGCAGATAGTAAAAGCACTTTCCTTGCAGTACCTTTCCATGTCCTTCTGCAATGTTTTCAAGCTAAGAATTACAAAATAAAGGACAAATCCTGTTGTTGGTTAAATAGCTGGAATTTGACTAGTAGTACATTTGAACATCTGTTTCTTTGTCTCCATTTTTGCTGCTTGTACTACTGCACAGATTATGCATTATATGAGTCACATTGTAACTCCTAATATTAACTGCCTGATTTCCCACATTTGTTGTTTGGTTGTTTTTGGTTTTTTTTTTTTTTTTTTTTTTCTCCTCTGGAAGCAAGAATTACAAAACATTTCTCCTTCTCCTTCACTTTTGAAGGCAATTAAAAACAAAATATTTAACAAATCACTAACTGTCAAGAAGTGTTCAAATTAGATCTTTCATTTTTGCGGCCTTCTTGGTTTTGATTTGGAACAGGACCAATTGGCTTTTGGATCTCTTCTCACGAAGACACTTCTGCCAACATTTCAATGCACTGAGAACAGTAGAACAAGAAAACTTCTAACGGTTCATGGTATGGCTTTAAGAAGCCAGAAGAATTTTTAAAGATGTGTTCTCACACCAGGTATTACTTGGATTTTGATCAAACTTCATGTTAGTAGACTCTGAAAGATAGATGAAGGTTTGCTAATATCATTCTTTCCCCATTATTCAAAGTAAATGTTGATGCAGTCCAGGAACAAGAAAGAAAAGAGAACAGAAGGGGAAAAAAATAATCACTTGCTCCCTATTTCTTAATAGTCTGGATAAGACGGATTTGTATGTTTTGGCTTTCAGTAGCAGAAATAGAATTGCTATATAAATGTCAGTTTGAAAGGAAAGATCCGACAACTCGCTCCCAACCCCCATCACTTAATTCTGATTATTGCCAGACAGAGCACTGACTCCTTCCAAATACCACTTTCAGAATGGTTTCATTGTAAAAGGGGGAAAGGGGCTCACTTTTCCAAAGGAAAGCTGTTATCTTGCAACAGCTGTTTATAGTTAACTAGAGCCATACTTAAAGCCTTTAAAGTCTGCTTCTTGTTTAGTCTTGTATGTATGGAAAAGGCTTTTGGGGAGATTAACCCATTGTGGTCTGTCAGGACAGCGTTAGGAAATTGAATCAAGAGCTCAAATAGACTTCACATTTGACATGGCACAGTGCTCTAGCCAAACCTTGTGAATAAAACCTCTTGCGTTCTGTTTGCTTTACTCAGCAGTTAAAATTAATGAAAGGCTAAAAATTTCCAGACCTAAGTCAGCAGAAGCCTATCCAAAAACATTTACAGAGCCCTAAAAAAAAATACAGCATAGAGAATTTTTATACTAAAACACAGGAAATAGAGGAAGAAAAAAATAAGTAGTGAGGGTGGGTTCTTTGGGTAAGTTTCCCTTTCCCCTCCAGTAAAATAAAAGCCTGCCTTTTCGGGTTTTCATTCCTTTTGATCTCAAACTACTCCTTGCAGACAAATAACAATAGTTGTTTAGGATCCTTTCTGGAAAGCGGAAGAAGAATTTTTGCCAGCAGTACTTCACTCCTGTTGTTTCTTAGAAATCTCAACAGAGAATAATATCACGAGTCAAACTACTCCACACCATTTGGCTGAATTGTAAGAACACACAGAAGGAGGCTGTGAAGGCTTACTGCAATTAAAATGTGCTGCTATTAATGGGACAAAACAAAAGAGAACTGGGAAAGAAGAAATGCTCACATGCACACTGCTGTATCTGCTAGGAAGCTACAGTTTAACTGACAGTCTGAAGACTTCAATACCAACTAATTGTCACTAACAAGTTGTCTGCTTTTCAGCAGTTAAGGCGCCAGGTTTTTTAGTGACCCTAATTCAAGGTTATAAGACCCAGTGTTCCTTATAGTATTTCATATAAGTGCAAGTTGCTCTGTGAAATATTCAGCATGACTAACTTCACCCTCTAGCACTCACGGCAAGTTTCAAGAAGATACATGACACTTGATGACTGTGCTTCCAGCACAACCTCTACAACTATATGCAGATGGGAAGGAACAAGAGGTTTAGCGTGATTTAGCTGCTCCTGTGCCATCTCATTCCATATTCATAAGTTACACTTTTCAAATTATGTATTTTTATCAAGGAGACCTTGTATGGCACAATATGACTAAAAACTTAGGCACACTCCTGTTACTGTAATAATTTACAAATTATTTTGAGCATGCAATTGAAAACAAAGAGCAAGTCACATTTGTTAAGCTTGCAGACTTTTGCTGTGACAAATAAGGAAAACTGACTAGGTCTAGCAGGTTTTTCTAATTCTTTAATTGTAGTATTCAATTGATTTTTGATATTCTTCAGTACTCACTTCCATAATCTCCACTACAGCTGTCAGGCAAGGTGGAAGAGATCTTTTTTATTAGATTAGACCAAGTCAACAGTTTACACTTTCTTCTTTTGCTCTACTGTAGCAGAGCATTATAATACAGGTAGCTAGATTCACTGGCCAACACTGGGTTTAGTTTTTTGGTCCAAAATTCTCAAGCAGTCATGCATTGCTTATTCTTGCTAAGAATTTTTTAATGGGTCAAAGAATTGGTCTGAACACCTCAAAATCCTCTTTATTGTTTGAAAATTTTCTTTTATAGCATGTGATTTGGCAAAGAATAAAATTCTTGGTTTAGAAGATCTTTAGAACTGGCCAAGATGTGACCAGATGGGCTACATGCACGCATCACATCACAGTGGTGAGAAGACAGAGGTGGTTAGATTCCACCCAGTAGACTGCCGAGCTGAAATGAACTGTAGTGTTCCAGCCATCTGCCCAAGAAGCATGCTGTATCTTGTTTTTCCAAAATAATCATGAGATACATATATTTCTAAAAGAGTCAACTGCAATTGAGGGCTGAGCACTTAATTTCAAGTGTCTTCAGTTGTTGCTGAGCACTTTAAAGCTCAATCCACAAATTCTAAAATTACTTTTAAACTACTTACCCAGTTAAGCAATGTAAATTCTATGGGAGGAATGACAGGAGGGAGGGAATATACAAAACCAACCAACACCACTACACACTTACACATTTGAATGCATGTCTAGGCAGGAATTAAAAAAGGGGTTACATTTCTACAGGGAGTAGAAACAATACCCAAAAACTGGCCTCAGGTGTCCGGTGAGGGTTATCATAATGCAGAACTCTGGTCTGCACAGAGAAATGTTTATTCACACACACAGGCATGTTTTGTGTTCACACAGGATTTTTTTATTTATACCTCACCAAAAACATGGCAGAAACAGTACCTGTGTTTAAAGAGGGTAGCAGATTCTTCAGTCTAAAACACGGCTATGACAAAAGAACAACTAACTAGGGCAGTTTCAGAGTTATACCTGCTCAAACAGCCATTCCTTTCTTCACTTGTCTTGTTCCTGGGTTGCCCTAGTACAAAGAGGCTGATTTTTGTTCTGCTGTTTTCTTGTTAGTATCAACTGGAATTTTTCTATATAAGGAAATTAAGGGCTGTTTTCAAATACTGCAAAACTGAAGAAAGTGGTTTCTTACTCAAGAATCAATATGAACTAACACTCACACAACTGAATAGAGAGCACAAGTACACCAAAATTATGTCAGAATCAAAGTTATGGGTAGCTTTCAAAGCTGCGGACAAAAAGCATAGCAGATTTTTCTGTAAAATGATGATTTAATTAGGGAGAGATGAGCTTTTTCCTGAGTACAATGAGAAAGATTTGAAAAATTTGCCTTCAGTATGACAAAGAGTACCAGCAATTGAATTTTTCCCAGAAATTTCTTTTTTTTTTTTTTCAAAATATAATACTAAGGTTGCAAAACAGAGGGTTTCCTTTGGTTTTCCTTAGAGTAGTTAGGATGATGTCAGTCTGCCCAGATGGCAGACTCAACTACCAATTTATTTTCACAGGGTTTCATACACTCAGAACACATACAATCAATTAATTGCAGGTCTGATTGTCATGCGAAGTGAATGGAAAGGTATTTGCAGACTTCAGTAAGTTTTACAGCTGATCCTTCAATTCCATTGCTGTTGCATAATGAATCCTTTTTACAAGGCAGGACATATTTTTAGTTTATAAATGCTGCTCTTCTCAAAACTACATCACTTTGTAATATTTCTGTAGGAAACAATGAGCCAGATAAATCACTGCAACATTCAAACAGAACAGAGAGGATGTCACAAAATGTTCCCCTTACTTTGATGTTATAATAATTAATGATTTGTTTCAAACATGACATTCATTCTTAGAAAAAAATTTTGCACTGCTGCTAATGAAATTAGACTCCAGCTTTTGGCACTGTAAATATGCCAAACACATGTACAAATTGGTCCAATCCAGCTTCTTCAACCTTTATGGAATGGCTATACTGATTAGAAAAAAGTTGCTGCATCCATAGGAATTTGATGACAGCCTCCACAGACTTCATGAATTATATGCTATCATTTAGAGAACTTTTCTTTACAATCTCAGAAGATTACAAAATTTGCAGCCAGCTTGAAATGAAAATCATAAGTATGCCTCTGCCTGTTCCTCGATATTGAAGGAATTTCATGATGAAACCAGTGTACAGAGGCACAGGACCAAAGCTATTACCTAGGTGGGAAAAATCTTTAGACACAGAGATTTTTTTCCTATTTATGTTTCTTAAATCATTATTTGTTTGAAGTTGATGATGAGAGGCCACTTGTTTTCTTTTTTTCCACTGTTGCACTAGTTAAAATCCAAGGCAGCCATACTGACATCAACACAGTGTTAAAACTACAGTTATACTAACATAGTTGTACAAAGCAAAAATAGCTTGAAGTGTCTGCTGATCAACTGCCTTACTACTTACTCATACTTTTTGTTTCGCTTTAATCACAGGGTGATGTGTATTGGAAAAATGTAGATTGCATCATTCTCTACCACACACAAAGAGCATGGGGAGTCTGAAACATTCTTAAGACACACAAAACATTTTTGCAAAGTTTAAAGCAGATGGCATTTGAAGCCAGGACAACAGAGTGCATCGTTTGGATGTAACGCATTAGTTAGTAATTACATCAGGCCTTAGATATTGGCAACATCAGAAGACATAATCACAATCTTCCCTTCTTTTCATACAAGGAGTTAGGTGCATTACTTTCAAACCTTTGAAGACACATTTTGCACTAAATTTCAGAGGGGAGCAGGGAGGAAGAGAGAGGAAAAAGAGGGGCAGGGAGGAAGAGAGAGAGGAAAGAAAGAAAGAAAAAAGAAAGAAAGAAAGAAAGAAAGAAAGAAAAAGGAAAGAAAGAAAGAAAGAAAGAAAGAAAGAAAGAAAGAAAGAAAGAAAGAAAGAAAGAAAGAAAGAAAGAAA
>JANRGW010022108.1:20799-42362 GCA_024733675.1 Psilopsiagon aymara
AGATAGCCAAGCTCTTTTCCACCATCATAAAGAAGCTGTTCACACTTTTATGTACCTTGTATCTGTACCCAAGCATAAGCTGAAATGATCACTGCAAAGAGCATTTTCCTGCTGGTGCCAGTAGCAGTGCTGGTCACCTGTGAAACAAAATTTCCTGAGGTGAGGCTTTGGTTTCTAACATTGGTTTGGACAACTGCTCTAACCAAGTCTGTTGTTAGCAAGTCTTAAATCCAGAAGGATATAAGGAGTAACTGAATTCCTAGATTAAAGATGGCTGAGAAGAACTATGAAATTTCAGACAAGAACAATATATGGTTTTAAGTTTAACTTAGCCCATTCCAGAATTGTGATTATCAAAGTTACATTTGTTCCAGATTGCCAGGGATAATAGTGTTTCATATCCTATGCCTATGTTCCTAAAATCCAAAAATAAACCTTGTGCCATGCCTGTTCCTGTTTTACCAGCAAGCATTGTGCTTCAGAATTACATGCAGTTACCCAAATCTCAATCTGTCATCACCATCAGATCATTTTTCTGCCAACACAATAATGCAGATTTTACAGTGAGATTTCTAGAGCATAAATCTATATCATGTTTCTTATAACAATACATAAATTATATAGTAAAAAATTATATTTAGGTTTACGCATCCAGCACTAGGTCATTACATTCAGTACTTGCCATTTTACGTGCTCAGATCATGTTGGTAGAAAAACACTTTTATACAGTTTTTGAAATGCCTTTTTAACTCCTTGCATTTATCAAGGTATCTCCTTTCCATTTCCTGTAACAAGAAGCTTTAGACTGTAACAGAAGCAAGTGTTTGCAACCAGTGCATAAAATCAGTGGCTTATATCCTGCCCAGCCATTGCATATAGTGCAGCAAACATCCAGCTGTAACAACCAGTTTTCAGATCTCCTTGAGAACTAGAACTGATGGATTTTGTAGGTAAAGCTGCATTACCAGAAGTCAGGGAACCAGACAAACTTCAAACCCAGCAGTACTCCTAGAGCCGTACTGATGATATGAACCAAAAGCAGCCTAGCAATATTCATATTCCATAAAACCAACCATCCTTTAGCAGAAATAAGATTTGGCAGAAATTAGTAACTATATTGCTTTACAACACATGTTGACCCTTTCATCTCTGCAGACAGTGCACAGTGGCTCAGCTAATACCCAGGTTTTCAGAAAATACAGCAAGACAAAGAGATCAGCTTCATTTACACCTCCATGGTCCCCCAAACTAACCAACATGACCAAGAGGAAACTAGTTACACCAATCACTAATAGAATAGTACACATGTTGTTCCCTGCATAGCAACTGGAAATAATGTATTCTGATGATATACCTACAGTCTCAAATACATATTTACGAAGGAAAGTTAAGAAAATAATACATAATCAGTTTTTAAGTTTATACCAACTATTTATCCCATTAACCTCTAGTAATTTATAACAAGCTGTCATATCATTAACACAATAAGTCAATAATCACTGTTACTACATTTTCAACCCTATGATCACAATGTCCTCTGACTTCAGCAAAAGATATGATCAATGAAGCTTTCATACAGGCATTAATACTTACATGAACTTTATCTTTCAACAAATACTAAGTTTGGTAGATCACAACACATGTTAAATTTTCTTTCTTTTGAGTCCATTCCAAAGGGAACTAGGATGGCCATACTTGGAAACTTGCTTTATTTCAAAATAGAATGGGAAAGGATAACAAAAATCAAAAGCTTGCCAAGATCTTTTAAAATTAGCATTTTCTTCATATATCTGTTTTCTGTCAAAGCAAACCTTCATTCAAACTCAAAACTAGCTCTGTTCACTGTAGAAATAACCTTCACAATGCAAATCAATTAACTTTTCAACCTTGCAAAGAAATGCTTCTAGAAGCAACAAAAATAGAGAGAATCTTAACCAGCTTTCCTGCACCTTGCATCTAAAACTCTAAATAGCTGCAACTAAACCATCAGGAAGAGAGTTAGCCAGTGTTGAGCACTTTTGAAGCCAAGGTGGCATCAATTTTTCAGCTCAAATCAGCTTACTTACGTGAACAGAAAAGTTGAGAGTCAAAGCCTCTCATCATTTCACCTTCCCAGCAATAAAAGAAGAGAGATTAAGGTAATTTACAGGAAAAAAGAAAGATAAATAATACTGGTATTTCCTTGTTATGACTTGTTATTCTGTCTTGCTGTTCTTCCAAGAGCTGAATTTATAACACTCAACTGAGAGACAGCTGTGCATTTCATAAAGATGTAATTACTTGCGGATGAGGAGACACACAACTATTTTATATTGTCATGAAATTTGCCAGATTCACTGGTCCGGTGGAATAAAGCACTATTTTTATACAAAAATTCTTATCTATCATATTAAACTAGTAACCCTGCTATGAACCAAGCTAAGTCAGTGCTTTCAGCAAAGCAACCCTCCAGAACAAGCGCTTAATAGATGGATTTACACATTAGAGTAAATTCAGAATACATCATTATGCTTTGTTACAAAGAACATAGGTGCAGAATAAAGAACCAAATCCACGAATGGTAAGAACTACACAGCCAATGTGGAGATCAACGCGAGCATGCAAATATATGCTTATATAATACTGTACTTGCTAGTGGATCAGTTTTTTCTGCAACGGGAAAAACTTATACTAATTCCTGGTTCGTGGGTTTCTTTTACACTGGGACATTTAACATTTAAAAATAATTAGTATATACAACTCAGAGTTAGTGGTTCAAAATTCTTTTCTAAAAGCCAAAATTTTATTTATTTAGGGAGTGTACACGCAGGTGCACACACAACTTACCTAAGATCCCTTCCTAAAGCGAGAATTGCAACAACTTATATTTCAGGATTTGACAGACTTTAAAAATATATCACACTTACATTCTAAAAATGTTATTAGAACATTCAAAATATTAGATTTTTGCAGAAAACATTAATGAAAAACTCCAGAAACTATGCTTTACAATTTATTTTTAAAAGATCAATTTATGGTATACTGATCTTCTCAAAGGAAATCCTACATAAAACATAATATACAATTTCTCACATAGAAGAAATACAAAAAAGCAATACTTATCACACACAGAATGTTTTC
Source organism: Psilopsiagon aymara (assembly GCA_024733675.1). Taxonomy (NCBI): domain Eukaryota; kingdom Metazoa; phylum Chordata; class Aves; order Psittaciformes; family Psittacidae; genus Psilopsiagon; species Psilopsiagon aymara. Next base: position 23,920 of record JANRGW010022108.1, read on the forward strand.
TTACTCTGCTTTCAAGACCACCTTCTGCACGTTTGTATTTATGTCAGTAATGTTTTATAAACCACTGTGAATAAAACCTGTGTGCCATTGTGCATTCAAAGGTCATTTTTAAAAGCTCTTGATCACCACTGTAGGTGCGTTAGAGCAGCCCTAACAAAAGTCTGTCTTAGGGTGCTAGAGATGAGCCAATGCACTGGAAGGACCGAAGAGTGGCGCTTACTCACTGCAAGGTTTAAACTCTCAACTGAAACTTAACTGAGACTCTGGACAGCAATCCAAGTGTGCTTACAGGTTAAAAGTTGTTCAGCCTTATTCGTTTTGCTAGGCACTGTAGTAAAATCTTCCTTCACACTAAGATCCAGGAAGCAGAGCAGCAAATAAAAAGGAAACAGAACGTACCAATTGGCCTGACTATACCCTGGTTGGAGGTGGTAGATTTCAAATAACTCCCAATCCAAACAGAAATAACAGCTTAATGATGTTTATGTTTTTCATCATAGAAAGTAGTTACACCTGACCACACAGAGGTGGTATACCAAAAAACACTGCTAAAAAGAGATAAAACCAAAGGAAAAAACCCACACCACAAACACAAACCTCCGTACTGCTGGAAGTGCTGTGTGGCCTATTGACACAGTGCTCTCACCAAGAAACCAAGCATGCATGCATGCAGTGCTTGCTCTCTTCTTATAATTCAAATCCCTGCATGTTTCTCTGCATGATGCTTTTACGAACTAACTACAGTAACTGTGCTTATGCAAAAAGAAGAAATCTGCCATGTAGAAGCAAATTAATCATGTCGTAAGCCTCATACAGAGAAGTGTCTATTTCTGCCTTTTACACAGGGCACAGCAATAACAAAGTCCACATTTCCCGCGCGGAATGATAGCTTCTTTTACTACAACCCAGCTCTAGTTTTTAATAGGAAAATGTAACAGTTGTTAACCTCTAGGTCATCTTATATACACAGAATCCATAAACTGCTTATTAAAATAATAAAATCATGCTTGAATAGGATGTGCATTTGAGATACCAATGATATGGCATAAAATAACTGCTAGTTAAGAAAAATCTCTTTATTCCATCCTACTTTTAATTACTTCATTGGAAATATTTAGTATTACCCTTAAGGGCAACAAAACCCAAAACCTGAGAGATTGTTTGAGAGAGGCATTGCCTTCCACTTATTTTGTATAAAAACTACTTACTGAATGAAAGGGATTTGCTTTTTCTTTTTATAACTGTTTCGCTTTCAGATATCCTATACAGGAAGATTGCAAAAAGGCACAGTATGTGAATTATCTTGAAAAGAGGATGTTGTCTTAGGTTTATGGAAATGGAATAAATCTCAAGCTTTAAATAGAACTAGAATAATGAATTCCTTTATTTTCTTTCATTATAGCCTTAACAACAAACACAAATCATCTGCCTGATTTAAAAATCAAACTGAAATAAAGGGGTGTATGTTGCAAATATCATATAGTTGAGAGGCTTATACTGTTCTTTGAAAATACAATTACCCAAGTTCAACAAGTGAAGAAAAAGCCAGTAAAATAAATGCAACTTTCTCTCCAAGTAATACTTGCTTAAATAGACTACTTAAATCATGTATTAAAATTGCTATTTTTATGTCTACAAGGATTGATTCAACTACAGTTCAGCAAAGGACCACATTTGCAGCAATAGGCACAGCAAACAAGGTTCCAGACTAACTCAGGACTTAACAGCTATTAAAGAGGTCCCCTTCTCTATAGGGAATAGCACATTAGGCACTTTATAAAGCATACACTAACAGGAATTCAAACAGTAGGAATCATGCTTTATTGATGTCAATGACAGAACTACACTTAACTTAGTGGAATCAGTATTGCACCCAGGAGCCATATGTACAAAGCTTCATGTGACAGAGTACATCTGTCCTACCACAAAGGACTATCCCTTTAGGAGGTTCCAGCCCTTAATGGAATTAAAATCTTCAAAACAGGCCAAGTACTGAACAACCGGCACCAGTAAGGATCAGTCTGCTGTGCTGCTTTTCCAGAAAAGCTTGTTACTGCAGTTTAGTAACCACAAACACGGCAGAATAAAATCTTTGGCTTGACTACTGCTATTAGAAAAAGAACCTTTATCTTTATGAAATTGAAAAGCTAATGTATGCAAAAATACCTATAATAATGTCTGCAAGATAGAGACACCTACCAGCCCTCAGGGCTGAGCACAGTCTGCACTGGCATTCTATCACCAAACAAAGGGGGGACTACACAAATTCTCTCACTGATGTCCCTTTTGTAGTACAAGCAAGACTTTGGGTCTGCAAAGCTGGGAGTTGTTGCTTTTAAAAGAGACTTAAATAATGTATCTATTGGTGTTGCATATGTAAAAGAATGGACAAATAGTGACTAAAAGAACTGTAAGCAACAGCTCACAATCCTATATTAAGAGCTTAAAAAAAACCCACATCATATTAATGTTTGGTACAACCACCTCCTCCTGATAGAGATACAACCAGAAATCCTCCGGTAAACTTAAAAGGTATGCCATCCTCAAGGTATCCTACTGTAGCATCAGTTCTTAAAACACCACTTTTAAAACATTTTCAAGTGAAAACTTACTGCCACTTTAAAGATTACACATCGAAGTGTTCTCAGTGATTTCCCATGCACTGAGAGAATTTGCATCGCTTGAGGTGATTTCCACTTTGAAGAACTTTTAAATCACAGAGGAGCTGTCCCTGACAAAGTTTTTTACATCTTTGGGTAACTGCTTTCCCTTTGAGAGTTTTCTTGTTATTGTGTAATTCCCCTTTTGAAGATTTGCATACTGATGAATAAGTGCCTTTGAAGATTTTCACATTGTTGGGATGGGAGCAACCCTTTGAAAAATGCTCACATCATGGAAGATCTGCCCCCAGAATAGTGTATATCAACAGGGTATTACCCTTCTCAAAAATAGCTTCCTTGTTGTCTTAATTTAGTCAGACTGTACTTTCTTAATCGGCATAAATCTCTCACTTTGTAAAGCTCTTGGAAAACACATTAAAAATATTTCGTTCTTTGTCTCCAGTAGTTCTAACAAAGATTATCAAACAGGAAAGAGAGAGCTGATAAAAATGTTACAAATTCGTACATGCGAAACAAGTAGCCTGTTTCATTCATGTAACACTGCAGTGCGGGAGAAGAGGAAATTCCTTGTGTGAGAATAAAGGAAATAATAAAGGAAAAACTACTCCCATGCTATCTCTTATTCTGGACTAACGCCAGAAATCTTGCTATAAGTCATTATAGTTCGAAATTGCCTGACAGGCCAAAAAAAGTAGAAGTGTAAAATTTTGAAAACCAATGTGGAAATGAGATTTACCAAAATGCTACTGAAAATTCTGCCATTGCTTTTTGAGTGGAAAAAGGACAAAAGGCCACTAGTGCAGAACTGCAGAGGGAAGGAAATGGAGGGGAAATAAATTCATTAAGAAAAGAAGATATTGAAAAAGTTGTGTGCTGATTCAGTAGAGAATGAGGATTATGAAGATTATAATGTCAGCTGCAGCGAATACCCTCAGGAGGTTTTTTCATAGTGACATTCCATAAATAACCTTTAGGTGTAAATGAATTACTATGATAAATAACATTATTTTAATATGCATGGCTATGAGATCACTTTTTCTACTGTAAGTACAGGCTTTACAGTCAGGAACAATTTCTTGAAGGCATCTGAAGCTTCCTATTGCAATACAAAAGGTCATTCTTGCAGAGCAAATGAGGGCAAGAGAAGATATACAAATGAGCATTAAAAGATCTTCATTCATTAACAGGAAGTTGTTAAAAGTGTGTGGTGATTAATCATATTAAATAACTATTGACCAGCCCAAGTAAAAAATATTTAGTAGCCTGCTCTAGAAAGCTGTAAGTAGACACTTCACCTATTCTCATAGAACGATTTTGCTTGGTTTTATGCAGTATATTTGACCTTTAAGCCTGAAATCTGAACTTTTTAGTATTATCTCCCATTAGCATATCTATTTGTCCATCATTATTTGAAGACCTCAAGACCTCATCCACATCACAACCTTAAAATTCTCTCTTTGAACAGAGATGCACCTATGAGAAGTTTTAGACTCCTTTTCCCCAACACCTCGAGCTACCACCTCCCACCATTTCTTGTCTAGATATTTCTGAATATTTCAAACTGAAACACCAATATGACATTAGTTCTGACTGGTTTCCCACTAAAGCTATGATTCTTATATAATACCTGACAAAAAAAAAAATTGCAATAAAGCCACAAAACTAGGTAAAGCAGAACAATACAAAGCTCTGGAAATGTTTTATATGATTCCACTTTCTCTTACTTGGATCCTCCTCATTTAAAAGGCAGATTTTTGTTTTGTATCCAAAACCAATCTTTGCCCCCTAGTTGTAAAAACACCACCAAAAAAAAAAAAGAAAAAAACACAAAGAAACAAACCTTCTGAGCAACAAAATCCCCACCAACCAAAAAAAAAATCAAATCAAACTTTTATAGGTAGCTTTGGCCCCAGTAGCCAGTTGAGATGGCAAAAAGAGCACAGCTTTCATTATGATTTAAGTCAAACTCTAATCCAAGCATTTTTTCCCATTAAGGGCACATACCTTTCCTGGACACAAACCAAAAAGAGGTGGAACTGTCAAGAAAGGCTTCTTATGACCCTCAGCAATGTAACTTGATCACCACTCTCCTGTCTTATTCAACCATTCTATACTATCTATTTCAGTGGAAGAAGAAAAGCACTCTCACACATGTTTCCCTAACAAAACCTGCCCTCTCACTTCCCAAATACAATTGATTATCCCTAGTGCAGCAGCATCTTACATGAATTATTGTTCATGGCAGTTGTGTCTCCCACTTCAAACCAAATCAGTCCTTCCAGAAACAGTTTACTCTGTAATGAAATTTAGCTCTGTTGTGCAGCATGCTGTTACACGCCCTGTACTTGGCACTGCTGAGGCTGCACCTCAAATATTGTGTCCAGTTTTCATAGAATCATAGAATAGTTAGAGTTGGAAAGGACATTAAGATCATCCAGTTCCAACACCCCTGCCATGGGCAGGGACACCTCCCACTGAACCGTGCCACCCAAGGCTCTGTCCAACCTGGCCTTGAATACCACCAGGGATGGAGCATTCACAACTTTCCTGGGCAACCCATTCCAGTGCCTCACCACCCTTACAGTAAAGAACTTCTTCCTTATACCTAATCTAAACTTTCCCTGTTTACGGTCTTTCACTGCAAGATATATTGAGGTGCTGGATCATGCCCACAGAAGGGCAACAAAAGGAAAAAAGGACTCCAATCTGAGTTTGTATAGGTGATGGAGAATGGCACCTAACCTTTCAGCTCTCCTGTTCCAAAATAGGATCATCCTGAAAATATAGCCAAAGCAATAAATTGCCTTTCTACTGAAAAGAAGGCAATTTGTGTTACATGGGACTGAGGCACAGTTTAACAAACTCTTACGGAATGGTACCTTTGATTTTAAATTAAATGTCAAGCATAGTTATACAGAGATGAAGTACCCTCAGCTGTCTGGCAAAAATGTAACATATTGCATGCAAAATGTAAGGAGGTAAGACAGACAGAAAAAAACACCAACCAGAAAATCTGAACTGCAGGAATGATCCCAGAATAGAGACAGACAAGCATTGTGATTTCAATTTACTTTGATGCCCTGCCATAAGATGACTGGTCTGCTTTCAGGGAGTCCATACCCGCATGAAGGGAGAGAGAGCATGAGTTCAGAGGAGTTGGCATTATAAAGGGAAGATTTACAAATGTAATTCAGATTTCTGTTACTGAACATTTAAAAACAAACCCCAAACATTAATACTTCCGATACTTCCAATACTTCCAATTAATACCCCAATACTTCCAATCCCTTAACATTTTTTAAGGAAATGTGTATTCACAATAAGGCAAGAAAAGCCACAGGTACGCTTGTTTATAAGTATGAACATCCACCTCTAGCAACCAAAAATATATTATGCCAGTTCACGAAGCCACGACAAAACTACGCACTCTGTGATTGAGGCAGTTCGACACTGAACTTCCACATGCTGGTGAGCTGCGCCTGGTGTCCATGCCTGGGTGTCAAGGCTGCTGGGCCCGAGGAGAGAAAACACCATAATTATGCCACCACAGAAAATTCTACTTTCAGATACTACCACTGCACAGTGGGAATGGGTATATTCTCTCTGTGTGATGGCATTCAGACCTTCCACTTTAACTCTTGTACATACATGCCAGTAAGCGATCAGGAGCTTCAAACAGCAATCAGTATTTACATTCTTGAGATGACCTGTCTCTACCATTTATGTTATCTGAAGATATACTGTAAAATGTTTTACACAGAGATAGTAGGAAGCAATACTAGAAGAAAGGTAAAAAGCTAGCATCACTCTCTAGTCATTTCAGTGGGTGAAATGGAGGATTTAATCAGCCTACCAAATCAAAATGAAAGTTTCATGTGGTTGTGACTGATCTACACAGATTTCACAGTCTCAAGAGTCAACAAAGCACTTTAAATTTTGAAGCATATGGCTTTTACAGCTTCAGTTAATTTGGGCCTTTCTACTATGAAAACATTTAACACACCTGTCATTTTTAACTTATGAAGTTATTATCAAGTTCAGCTAACAAAAGAATATTGCAGATTACTGAAATAATTAGAAACCAATTTTCTCAAAAGGCTGATTGTTTTAAGAATGTGACAATAGGTCTCAATCTTCATAAACTCTTTCAGGATCTCATATTGACAATTTCATTTCCAAAAGTCATAGACGACAACCTGCTGCAATCTCACCTTTTCCTGACAAATTACTGCTAATGCCATGAGAATGCTCATCCAGATGCTCATCTGTTGCTTATTCAACCACTGTAGTTTCTAATTGGAGTCAGGTACTTATGAATATTTTTATACTCAAGCTTGAGTTAGTTATCCATTTTCTGAAGGAAAGCCAATAACAAAGCTAATAACTCTTAGAAACTTCATGCTACATAAGAGCAAACTCAGAAACACAAAACTGCACTGCTAAGCATCCCTTCGCTGGGTGGTATTTCCTCTTCGCATTATACAGGGCTATCTGTATTTCTGTGACTGCTGTTCCATTGCTTTTATTATAATAACCCCTGATTACTTTACCTACATTGTGACAGAATCTCAACTGTATTAGAGACGTTCAATGAGCAGGTCTATCTTGCTCTGCTGCCCACATCATGGCTTACATTCGTAGACATAAATTATACTACATTTAATTTTATTGTATAATATATTACTATCATCTAATTGTATGAACTGCACAAATTTTAAAAGTATACTTAAAAGTATAAAGTGCATTAAAGTTTATAAAACATTTTAAAACTATTATAATAGCATTCTCAAGCTTTCAAAAATGCTCAAACCCAGAAGCTTTTCTAGGAACCTCCACTGAAACTGCAAAACCAGAAGGGAAGCCAATGACTTTCAATGATGATTCAATGCATCATGGTGCAACCACCTGCACAGCATGGAGACAGATAGCCTCTGGGGACATGTATAAAAGCAATATGACATTCAATGTAAATAAGGTGGAGAAAAGTTATTTTACTAAAGATTGAAAAGACAGCTGAAGTCAACAACAGGTTGACTTCCCACTCACCAGAAGGTTTCTCTTCCCACTGCACATGAAGAAGGATGAGTGTTGAAATAGATGCCAAGCACTTTCGAGAAACATATAACTGAATAATTACTTCTGACACAATGGGACCATGTAATTGATAATTTAGAGATATGAATGAGACTAAGTATAGGTATTTGTACCTGCTGTTCATATCTAAAAGCATTATTTTAAAAATGTAGTCAAGGTATTAAAATCAAGGAAATAGATATGAAAGCCAACCTATTTTAATGCTGAAATAATGCATGCCAACCTTCTCAAGGTTCTTTTAATAATGCAACACAATCATCCTCTTGCTGAGGGGGAAATCATGCCTGTATTAAAACTTTCATGCTTCAGGTAACCCCAGGAGGTCAGTATGAAAAAGAACATGAAGTACTGTATAAGTATTTCAGGATCAAAATATTTTCAAATTGTTATTGAAGGAATCAGGATAAACTTAAGGAAAAAAAAACATTCATACCCCTCTAGCATCCTTTATGCAGGCTGTTTATTTCAAGAGTTCTCACTATCCATTGTAAACGAATGTTAAGTCAGTGCTCCACTGTTTCACAAGGAGAGACAGGCTATTGATTTGTCTTTCTTTTTTTCTCTCCAGATTAATAATAAAATTGTTATTTAAACATGTTAAAAGAGAATTCTTCCAAAAGAAGTTAGTACTGGTTCCTAAAGTTCAGTTTAGGTTATTATATACCAGTTGTCTACACTCTACTTTTTTTACTATTCTTCATTTTCTACGTGCTTCTGTAGCATCCCTATTCAGTTGATTAGCTCCTGAAGACATCAAGAAGCTGCAGAAAATATCTCCATTTGCTCATTCTCTCCCCCCACAAATTGGTGAAAAGATGTAACAAACTGCTTGTAAACTTCAAATGCTGAAAGTGCAAGGTCCTACATCTGGGTTGGAGCAATCCCAGGCCCAGCCCCAGGTTGGGCAGAGAAGAGATTCAGAGCAGCCCTGTGCAGAAAGACTTGGGGGTGTTGGTCGATAAGAAAATGAACATGAGCCAGCTGCAGTGTGCTCTTGCAGCCCAGAAAGACAACCCTATCCTGGCCTGCATCAAAAGGAACGTGACCAGCAGGTCAAGGGAGGTGATCCTGCCCCTCTACTCTGCTCTCCTGAGACCTCACTTGGAGTGTTGTGTACAGTTCTGGTGTCCTCAACATAAAAAGGACATGGAACTGTTGGAACAAGTCCAGAGGAGAGCCACAAGGATGATCAGGAGGCTGGAGCACCTCCCATATGAAGATAGGATGAGAAAGTTGGGGCTGTTCAGCCTGGAGAGGAGAGAAGGCTGTGTGGAGACCTCATAGCAGCCTTCCAGTACCTGAAGGGGGCCCTATAGGGATGCGGGGGAGGGACTCTTCTTTAGGGGCTGTGGTGAGAGGAAAAGGAGGAATAGGTTTAAACTTAAACAGGGGAAGTATAGATTGGATATAAAGAAAAAAATCCTTACTGTGAGGGTGGTGAGGCACTGGAATGGGTTGCCCATGGAAGCTGCTAATATTTCATCCCTGGTGGTGTTCAAGGCTGGGTTGGACAGAGCCTTGGGTGGCATCGCCTAGTGTGAGATGGCCCTCCCCATAGCAGGGAGGTTGGAATTAGATGATCTTAAGGTCCTTTCCAACCCTAACTATTCTATGATTCTATGATTCTAAAGACTGCTTCATATATCTAAATTTTCCATCTACTCTCTTTAAAAAAGAGTCAATATAATGATTTTCCTTGAAGCAAATACTGCCCACTCAGTTAGGGGATAAAGACTTTACCCTTTTTAAGTTAACACCACTCAACTACTATCTCCCTAATAACTTCTGGCTATAGCAGTGACTTCTAGATATTTATGTATTTAATCCTACTTTATCCAGCAGGCTTGGCAGCTAGCATAATTTTGCAGGGCTCTTCTTAAAAATACACTGCGGTAAACAAGATCAATAACTTTTCATTTTTTACATGACCCAGTGACTGAGTGCATTGCAGTCAGACATTATTTACATGTGAAGCAATGACTGAAACTGTGATGACTCAGGATATGTCAATAGTCCTGTCATTAATGTGCATATCCACTGCACAGCCCAAAGGAATTTAAACACGCATTGTGCTAGTCCTGCAACTGATTATTTGATCTACCAAGAAAAAAAAAAAAAAAAAAAAAATAGCAAGGAGACTTGAGAAATTTCAGATAATATCAAAAAAACCTCAGTTGTTAATGTCAAAAAAAATATAGCCTGCATGTATAGTAAGCAAGGAAAGTTCCTTATTTTTTCCTATAAATCCATATGGGAGTGAATCAAAACTTTTAGTAAAGCTCATCTGTACTCAAAAAATTAAATTTAACAATTCATAGCTCTTATGTAACTGTGTGCTCGCGATTGCAGTGCACAGATTTGTCTAAGAATGCAACAACACTGCTTTGTTGTATGAAGACGCTCACAATGGTTCCTCCTCCTCTCTGCATTAAGTAATCACAAAACCACTTGCCACACTTAAACAACGAAATTCACAGTATTTATTCTGCCCCAAGGATGCCATTTCTAGACAGTAAGAATTAAAAATCTCTTGCCTTAAGAATGGGTAAACTTTGAAGCATATGCTTCATTTTAAGGACATGCTAACATGTTGCCCATAGTAGATTACGCAACATGATGACACAGAAAAGAGATTCCTAGGAAAAAAAAAGGAACAATTCAACAGTAAAATGAAATGGGGATCTAATTATTCCAGCAACTTGTGTTTAATATAATTCAAGATTAAGAGCATAGTAGGAAGGAACTTGTGTTTAAAAGCCTTATTTTTCAGTAAATATAATCCTCTATGGGAACTTGAAAACAGCTTAAAACTGTGCTTACTGAAAAAAGAAAAAAGTAAATTTTTTAGAAGCTAGATTGATTATATGCAGGGACATCAAACATTCACAAGTTGTTACTAATGCCAAAGTAAATTTTTAAATTACTATATTATTGAGCCAGTGGTTAATTAAAACATCTTTACTTGCATTTTCTGCCTGAGAAGAAAAGCCGCTTGGGAAGCACAGCATGTTTGGAAGCTAACAATTAGCAACAAGCAACTTCTCTAACATCTGTAGCCAAGTTTTGTCTTGTTTTAAATTAAAAAGTTCTTAATGAGGCAGGTTTGTGTGGGGGATTTTTCTGGGGTTTGTGGTCTTTTTTTTTAATTTTGATTATAAGTGCCCTGCTCTTATCACTTCTGAGCTGCTCACCGCTGTAGCACTAGGCTGGACACCATTTCTGTCCAGAAAGTTAAGCTATTGTAAAGACTAATTATGATTTTCAGGCTGCAAATAGATGTGTACTACTTTGAGTAGGCAGTTGGCATTTTGTTATTTAGGGATGACATATCATTACAGTGTTACATCTAAAGGTTAAAATTCTAGCATGCTGCTGAAAATCTTAAGTGGTATACTGAAAAGCCACTATCATTATTTATAATGGCTTTCCCAGCTGCGCAGTAGATGGTACAAATTAAATGTTTGCTGGGAGAAAACCTTCTGAAAGAATAACAAAGTAGGCAACTACAAGGGTTAGCCAAAAATTAATTGAAGTGTAACCAGAAATGAAACTGGAAGGCATATACCACTTTACTGCCACTTAGAAGTCATTCTACACACTTTCCACAAGAGCAAGTAGGAAAGATCTCATTTCTGAGCTATGTTGATGAAAAAAAAACACTTCATACGGTGTAAGCAAGCTGTATTCTTTCATTTCCATACCTTACTCTTCTTACAGGGTACAAACTTAATGGCCTCATTTGCAATCATTTGTAATTTTGTCTTTTGCAGGCTGGCATAGAGAAAGCTGCTGTGCAACGAATACAAACAACTTATTTCTTATAACTGCCACACATAGTATGAGCTCTGCTGAAGGAACATGCTAAGATAAAAGAGTATAACAACATTTGACTTCTGGGAGACAACAGCAAAGTTCTCATCTTGTCAAGGGAAAGCAGGGCAGATTTTCATTTGTGGGCTGAGTGACAATACAGAACACAACTATCTCAACTGAAAATAGTACTTACACAGTGCCCGATGACTGCATTCTAGATGTGCACACTACACCCAGTGATGAAACTTAGGGAGATCACCCTGGAAATCTCGTCAAGCAACTTTACTCTCAGAAGAGCCTAAATGGACCCATCTTCAAACATACTAGTTTCACACCAACAGTTTAAAAAACCCAAAACCTCACACCAAACAAAACCTCAAATTTTTCTCTGTTGTCCTCTGGTTCTTTGACTCTCTTCTTGGAAATGAAAGAAAATAATGATCTGCAGCATCTTAAGACACTGAATAGCCGATACAGTACTGACTGTGCTGAGCATCAGCATCGATTACTTCCATTGAGAGAACATTCAGTTTAAACACCTCCCTCTCTGTAACAAACATGTTCAAGGAATAATTTGATAAATATTTTGCTGTCTTAAGGATTCAGTCTTGCAAATGGTATTTAAAAAAAACAAACCAAACCAAATCAACAGCAATAAAAAAAAAAAAAAAAAAAAAAAAAAAGAAAAAGCAAAAAAAGAAAAAGAAAACCATCAAACAACAAAACAACTAAATAAACAATAAAAACCCAAACCCCAAACTAAACAGATAATCCCCACATACATCAACAACAGTAATTCAGAGGGGAGAGAGGTACATCAAAAAGACTAACAAAAAAACCCAACCAAACCCCACAAAAAACCTAATTTCTCCCCTCAACACTCTGAACTAATGTATCTCTTTCTTATTAGCTGTTTAAGTATCCTTAAAATACTGTTAAGTAGCCTTAAAAGACTGTTCTATTTTAGCAACATGTTCCAGCGAAACATCAAGTGTGCTGTGACACACACAGAGCCAGATTCTGCCACTTGTTTGCAGAGCAAGTGACAATATTATTTAGAATTTCTGGAAGTGACAGACAACTAGTAGCCTCCAGGAAGTGCACAGACTCACAGTACAGCATTCTGGCACTATACTCCAAGCTGTGGACAAGACTACCGCCTCACTCATAGCGCTCATCAACTCTAGTAACAACACAGAACTTCCATCTTTGTATTAACTCACTGCTTCCTGTTATATGTACTCACGTACTGTGACATACTTGCCCTTTGTTGGTACATTCTCTCCTGTTAAATTAACAATGTTACGTTTTTTCTGTGCTCTGCTTAACATTACACCAGTGTGGTAGGAAGTTCTTTCCTGTTCATTCAATAAACAGGCAGCCTGAAACTGTAGTTTACACCGCAAAAGATAATGGAGCTACTGAAGAAGCTGTCGTGCAGATTACCACCAGCACGGAGAAGCTTAGCTCTCAGATTTCAGACTCGCTTGAGGGTTTTTGTGTGTGTGATTTGAAAAGGGAAAAGAAAACCAGTAATTTTTGAGCTTTTGAAACTCCACTCACACAATGCCATATCAGAATTTGAACAACCAAATAAACAACATATTTTAAATATTTCTATTTCAAAGTACAGAGAAAACAGGAAAACTGAAACCCCACTGGAAGTCCTCCAAGACAGATTTAAGAAACTGCCAATCAGGAAAAAAAAAAAAAAAAATAAATTACTATTTCTGTACTGTCTCAAAGTATAATAAATTCTTTCTTTCCTGAAATAGCAGTGGACTATTTGCAGAGCTAGAAACCACAATGCAATCAACTCATGACATTTTTGAGAAATCAGTTGCAGCTGAGGCCTTCAATTCTGCAAATATAATCTAAATCTTCATACAGCAGGTCTTCCTCACCTAGACTGCATATGAAGTACTGTGCAGAACACGTACTTCTGAGTGTATTTAAAAAAAAAAAAAAAAAAAAAAAAAAAAAAACACTAATTCATATATTTTCTTTACTTTTAAAAGGGCAAAGTTAGTGAAGTTTTTTTTTTAATTACTTGGAACAGAGCCATTTTTGTCTCACACAGTTCGTTATGAAAGGTAATAATTTAAAATGCAAACATTTTAGCACATTTACACTGCTCCTTTGAGATGTAAGAAGATAGTGTTTATTTTTCAGAAAGCTCACAGATGCCCTTGACTAGATATTTTTCATAATTTTTATTCTCTTTCTTTAAACAAAGACAGTAGAATTCTGCCTAGACTCTCTCACATGCAAGCCCACTGACACACAAATAGCAAGAATCACAACAGTACTTACTTCTTGGAGCACGACATTTCTTCTCTTTTGTAAGCTATGGGTAGCTCCTTAGATCTCAAATCCCTTAGGAGTGGATTTTCAATAGACTTTATTGAAGCACCTAAACTAAATTGGACAGATTTTGAGAATGTTCAACAGTTAACAGCTCTTGTTTACAATACTTGATAGTCAATGAGCATGGAGACATTATGAAAATATTTTGAAAATGTACTAAATCCTTATGTTGGGACCATTCTTTTTCCTTTGCATGTATTTCCCCTTTCAGCTTTTTAGCATCTGAGCCATTTCTTTTAGTACTGGTTTCTACTTAGAAGCTTTTGTCATGAAACTTCTGCCAGCTTTGAGTCAACTGCGAGCCAAGGAAGAGGACTTCATGTCCACACATTGTGATTTTGTCATATCTTGGTATTCTTTCACTCTTTAGAGCATCCTTGACCCTTCACAGATTTTTGCTGGCTTCTCCCCAGAATGATCTCCTGGACCTAGCATATAGCTGAAGAACCAATGTATTCCATAGCTCATGTTTGGTACCACTACCCTTGGGCAGGCAACACGGACAAAGAAATTAACTCTTGTGGTTGGAGTGGGTTTGTTTTACCAGGAAGTGCATTTCAGCTATGTTGAGACACTAGTTGGAGCAACACAGTAGATTATGAGAAACAGAACAAGATCAGGATAAAAGGCTTCAAGATATTAACAATCTCTCCACCTTGCTGCAACTGTTATTTGTGAGATACCTAAAGCTTGTTAAGCTACAGCTATAGTTACATTTTCATTTTATTTCTTGATATCTACATACACTACATACTCAGTAGCATATCCAGTTCTACATCAATTTCTACTAAAGCCTGTGAGGGACATAGCAATGAAAAGAAACAGAAAACCAAAATTCATAAATTGTACTTTATTGTAAATCAAACCAAGTAGGAAATATGAGGAGTAAATAAAAAACCAAAACAAAATAAAAAACAGAGCCAAAAGGACATTTCTTGAACAGCAATTTTCTAACCTGTGGCAGGAGGAGGTATATCAAATGTTAAGGTGAGGAATGCGATAGGTTATGTTTAGTAGGTTGTAGCAAATAGATTTCTAGCCAGTATTACTAATGAGCTACACATACTCTTGAGACATGTTCATCAGGTTGCATTTAGGGATGACTTAGTACTTAAATGGTATCAAAATGACCTCTATCTCCAAAGCATCCTCCAAAGCAATTAAGGGTAAAAATACATACATATATATATATATATATATTATATATATATATATATATTTGGGGGTTTAATCACTATTTGTTGCCATATGAAAAACAAATAATCACAGCTGAATAATATAGAAAACACTCTGGTTTAACCACACTTCTTACATTAAGAAGACATTTGCAACCACTAATATTTAGTCTGAAAATGCATTTAATGTTTTTGTTTTCTGCCTACTCCAAAGTGATTTTATTCCAAAGACTCCTTTGCTTCAAAATTTCTTACTGTTAACAGCACTGTTTAGGAAATAAAGATTTGTAAAAGTGATTTTAAACTTCGCAATGAGAGTAATTTTAAAGCAGCATCTAAAATGATAGAAAGCAGTGATTTTTAGAAATACGCTTTTCTCTCTTCTTGTCCGTTATATTATAAGGAGCAGGAAGAAAAGGGCAAAGCCAAAAATCAAAAGCATTAGTCTCCAGGTCCAGCATTCAGCTGATAAGAACATAAGCAGCCCTAAACATTTTCTGAATCCTTTCAATTTTTTTTGTTTCTTTTATCTTTGCAAGCTATATCCAGAACTTTACTGAGGTTAAAATAATGCTGCCAAAACATCTTGAGCCAAATAATGCCTCTGACTTTAGCAAGAACTGCACATGTATGTGGAAGAGCAGACAGTGAGCTGCAGCATTTATAGTGTACTGTGTGGCTAGAAAATGAGCCTAAATCCCTATTGCAATGTGCACTCTGAGTGTAAGTATGCAACAAGTAAGGCTTTAAGTCTCTCATGACTTCTTTCCTACTGATCCTACTGCAACACTTTTCACTTTTACTAGATTGTAATACCTAACACAATCTACAGGGAAGAATGTTGTTTTATGCAGGCATAGCAAAAGCAGCACAATAAGCTGCTTAAATTAATTTCTACAATTACTAATACAAAGAACATAATTCACCACGCTACCTGACTTCAGCTGTAAGAACATTTAACCTGTTTGAGAAGGAGGTAAGATTGTTTGATATCTCTTCTATTCTTTAGTCATTAAGAATGCATACATCAAAGCTGGCTTATAATTAGTACATTTTAAAATCTCAACACTCAAGGGAAGAGTTTCTAAAGATCCCCAATCTTCAGACAATATTCACACTGCCACACTTACACACCTCAGAAGAGGATTCACACATTTTAAGATTTTTTCTCTTGTCATACAAAGGGCTATTCTCAGATCCTTATAACCTAAACATATAGCTTAAACTACACTAGTCTGACCCCACATCTATGCCTGCTACATTGATCCCAACTATTTCCAAGATCAAGCTACAGAACGTACGCTGCCGTTTTACCCTCTCCTTCGTGACACTGCATCTGCAGCCTTCAAAAATATGTGACAAGCAGTTAACCATATGTTTCACAGTTCCCTTATTTGTTAAAGAGGCATTGTTTCAGAGCACATAAAGGAATTTAAGATGGGAACTGTTAATGAAAACATATTTTTCTGTGGATACATAGTTAGAACAAAGACATTGAGAAAGATCCACTACAGCCAAATGAAGATGGTTGAGCACCCAACATGCAACCTGTACTTCAAATCCTCACCAAAGCGCGTTATTAATACATACTCCTCAAGCAGTTATATTCAGAGATCCTTATTCAGTTTGAATCACCAAAGAAAGAAATTAATTTCAATAAGAGGCTCTAGAAAAGCTCAGCACTAGAGCTCAGAAGCAGCAAATGCAAAGTGGCCTGGTAGGAAGGCAGCAATACAGCGGTTAAGTTTCCTTCATTCCTCCTCTGCGGATCACATGTGCTACCCAGAGACAGTGACAGCATGGTGTTATTGACACAAGTACTGGCAATGCACACTTCTGGTGATAGAATACAAGGAAAACCTTGGGTGTTTAAGCCCTTGTTAGAGAAGATGAAATTTTTTTCAGATATGATACTATAAATCACTTTTATTGTTGTGCCAACAGAGTAACCAATGCTTTCAGAATCACTGTATTCCAGTTTTTCAGAAAAGCTCAGATCTCATTAGGTATTTCAGTTGACTTTGGGGGCAGACTTCTGACACATTAAGTTGTGTGGAAGGTTTTGTGCTGTGTGTAAAATTTTACCTTCTTCATTTTGTATATGGTCTCCACAAAGATTGCATAGGAGACTAAAAAAAAAAAAAACTCAACCCCAAAACAAATGAACAAAAGAATGTATTGCTTATGTGTTCCTGTGCATAACATTTACCAAAGTATAATGTTATGGTACATATCAAGCAGGTATAATGGCAGAAGAGTAAAAACACAGCACATTTTTAAATCTAGACAGAATTAAAAAAATGAATGGAATAAAAGTTACTTTTCATTTCCTCTGGTTAAACACTAGGAAAAAAATCTCAATTTTAACAAGTACATACTTGAAATCAGTATCAAAATTGCATCAAAATTATACTATACAGAGCTGAAATAGTATTAAAGCTGAAATTATTTTAATATAGCTACAAAAATATAATTTGAAAATACAATTTTCACTTTAAAAAATTGTACAAATTCTGAAAGATGTAAATTTTTGCAATTTTTTTCTCACTCACACCCTTCAAAAGGATTTTCAGCATATTTATTAGCTATAATCAAACAGTTTCACACTGAAATTCATTAAAAAGATGTATGTTTTGGTCAAATGATTCTTCTTACAAATGAAATTAAATGCAATTGTGAAAGAAGATCAGGTTGCAATGTGAGCACAGCCAGCAGGTAATTCCTACTTGCCCTGCTTTCCTAGGACAAAGACTATGGGAAGCTGAAATGAAAAAAAACCAAACAGGATGAAGGAGAATCTGGTTTTACCTGATATAGGAGGACTACAAGGAAAACATACAGTAAGCTATTAAATAAAACCTCATGCAGTATAATATAAAAGGTGTAATAAAGATAGCTGCTTTTCCTTCTTGTAAAAACATCCATCTAATTTTGTGTATGAATATGTTTAAGGTACTTGATCCATCACCTCATCTAATCTGCTTAAAATAGTAAGCCAACAGTTTATCAATCTCTGCTAAAAAGGAAAAAAATTGTATGATAAAGTTGCCATGAAGTAAGCAGAAACAACGCTGCTGCACTTTTCAGAAATACAAGGCATAGGCTTTATGACTGGGTCTCCCCACCTCTTGTATAAAGATAGGATGAGAAAGTTGGGGCTGTTCAGCCTGGAGAAGAGAAAGCTGTGTGGAGACCTCGTAGCAGCCTTCCAATATCTGAGGGGGGCCTATAGGGAAGCTGGGGAGAGACTCTTCATTAGGGACTGTAGTGAGAGGAGAAGGGGAAATGGTTTCAAACTTAAACAGGGGAAGTTTAGATTGGATATGAGGAAGAAATTCTTTACTGTTGGGGTGGTGAGGCACTGGAATGGGTT
>JANRGW010022111.1:0-11085 GCA_024733675.1 Psilopsiagon aymara
GTGAATGCTCCATCCCTGGCAGTGTTCAAGGCCAGGTTGGACATAGCCTTGGGTGGCATGGTTTAGTGTGAGGTGTCGCTGCCCATGGCAGGGGTTTTGGAACTAGATGATCTTAAGGTCCTTTCCAAACCTAACTATTCTGTGATTCTATGATTCTTTCTTCTGCTGTGGTGAGGGCAGTGAGCAAGCAGCTGTGTGCATGCTTAGCTGTTGGCTGGGTTCAACCCATAAGAGATTTCAATCCATTTGCAGCAGGAAATGGGGATTTTGATATGAAAAACCCTGGGCCAATTCCCAGGTCTGCTCACACAAATTCCAATGGTTGTTCTGTATATTGTCTATGGATGAGAGATATAATAGTGTTATAGAAAAGCTTTTATCTCCCTCCAAGTATTTTACATTTAACTAAAGCTATCTTAAAGAATATGAGTTACAGCTGCCCCCTGAAATGACTAATTGCTAAGACAAATTAATTCTTTCATGAATAAAGTGATAAAGTGATAAGTTTTCACTGTTTACTGCCATCTATTTCCAGCATCAGTTTGAACACTGGCTTCAAAGTAAATAGATTCTTTTCATTAGAACAGCTTCCCTTTAATGTACTATAAATTCTATTAATAATATGGAAGATTTTTCTTTGTTTCATAACATAATATCTTTTTTGCTTTCATGCAGAACTGGTGAATAGGAAACAGTTGTTTAAAAAAAAATATAAGAACAGGTCTAAACATCAAGCCAACCCAAACTGAACATTTTTTGATATTGAACATTTAGTTAGCTATCCTATTGTTGCTGTTTATTTCTCTCTGTACTTTCTTACTACATTGTTATTAACTAAAGATTTTATCATTAATTTGCACCACCTACATACTGTCAAAAACAGCACTGAGATACCGTAGTACAACAATATAAGCATTAATATTAAAAGGAAACAGCAGATGTTTAACTCATCTTTCACTACAAAATCATCAAGGATAATTTCAGGCTCTGGAGTGTCTGAGCTTGTGAATCTGTTTCCTGTATCTCAAACTCATATAATTTCTGGTTATACTACCCATTATTTGTCAGCCAGCTTCCCAGGGAGCTCCAGAAAACAGAGCCATACCTTACATGCTACACACATCTCTCACTTTGCCAAATGCTATCTAGATGCACCTGAATAAACCAGAATTATCGCAAGCTGTGGATATGAAAAACTGGGCAGAAAATCTAAAACAAGAAATCACTTTGGATAGCAGATAGTCACGCCATGCATTAATGAAAAGGATCAAAGTTTTATATTACTTCTGCCTTAAATTCCTATTTTGAAAAAACAGGTCAATCATTCATTAAATATGGATACTATGCCATTTCTCTTGTAGTGAAGAAACTCAAGAAAAAAGATCTGATAATATTCTTCTTTAAGTGGACACTTTTCCATATTTTTCAATTGGCACACATAATGTCCTAATGGGCAGGTTCTGAAATTATTGTTATTGATAATTAACACCATCATACTGAAGCCATCTTTTAAAAAGGAACTGGCATATAATTCAACATAAACAGCATTCTTCCCCCAAAATATTTGCACTTTTGTTTGTTTGAAGTTTTTTTGTCACATTATTTCTTGTAAACATAAATAATAAAATCTGCACCAACAAGCTCCTTGTTCCTTTCAGTATTTGCACAAATAGATGAGGGAAACAAATTGAGGACAATACATTTGTAAATTAAAATACATAACTCTAGGCCATGTTTTGGAAAACAGGGTTCTCTCTTTTGGGGCTTTAAAAAGAAAATAGATAAGAAGAATGTCAATTGCTAAAGTCTATATTGGTTAAATTACAAAAGTAATGTCCTTTTTACTCATCTATGTAATTACAATACTATGGTTGCTTTCTGGACTGTGATTTAACATGTCTTGTTTTAAATTAAAGAAAAACTTCTGCTACTTAAACATCTGATTTAAACCTTATCAATACAGAAGGTGTTACTGATGTTCAAAGGAGCATGATGCTTTGCTTATGGAGAAAAAATTCCTTCCACCTTACAGTCCATTCTTTTACTGTGTCTTTTTACTGCAGAGGATAGTAGTGACTAACTAATTCATTTCATTCTCACCACAGGCCTTTCCTGTTCTCTATTCTAAGCAACTCCTGCTTAGTGTGACTTCAGTCCATTATTCGTAATGCAAATGACTTGCAACTTGAGAGTAGTGGGAAACTATACAAAATATCCCAACATGTGAGATATTAGCAAGTGTTACTTTGCTATTCTACATGCAGCACACAGTCATATTTACATTCCTAATTTTTTTTACTTCAAAATAAAAAGTACACTCATGCTCTTTGAAAATAAGAAAATAAAACGTTGAAAGAGAAAACCAGAGGCACCTTGAATTCTCTTTGAACTGTATTTTACATTAAATGATTTTCTGAAGACAAAAGGTGGGGAAAACCTGCATTATTTATTCAACACAGGATGAATCAAGAAGTGAACCAGTATGTGAGCAAAGTAGCTTTGGAGGAGCCTAGCCTTCAAAGATGTTCAATGTGAATGTCACAAATTTGGCAATTTTTGCTCATAAGGCTATATAACAGTCTGTATATAATACTGTAAATGTCAGTTGCCAAAGAGGACTGTGCTCTTACAGGAAAAAAAAAAAAAAAGGATATCTACAGACATCAGGAAGACGCTGCTAAGAGAATGAGGAGGAGTTTTTCCACTGTAGTCTCAAAAAGGAGGCTGAAAAGTCCTGAAAAAGAGAAGTAGCATTGTATTAGCGTAGAAAACAGTCTGGAGTGTCAGTTACTCCTTATATAGTCTATATTTTTTTATTCTTTTCAAGATACTACTACTTTCTGAGAACAGTGATGAACACAGGAGAAGTGTGAGGTGAGGCAAAAAGGAGGGCAAAAATCTATCCTAGAAAGGAGAGAATGTTTGAGAGAAGGCAGATTAAAACCTCAGTCTGGACTGAAGGCATTGCATCCAGAGAATCTGAAAATGCTGACACTTAGCCTTGAATTCTGCCGGTGCAGGGAAGCTTTGAGTTGGCCTGGCATCATGTACACAAATGCAAATGCCCGTTTGTTAGAAGTCTTCAGAGCATCAATGTCACTGTAGGAAGCTTAGTAATCAGGGCAGCATCTTAAGGTTTCAGGATTAAAGTGGTAAAACACGACTGATTCTGATACCAGTTTTGAGTCTGGGGTGTATTTATTTTTCATGATGCTGATGGTGATATTTAAACAGTACATAGCTGGAACTGCACTCATAAAATGGAAAATATATTGTTTCACATAACATGTTTCACACCCTAAAGCACTCTGTTAAACAATCTTTTATTGTTTGACAAGCATAGGTAAGTAAGCATCTGCATTCTGTACTCAAAAGCAGCCTATGCATAGGACTGCTAAATACAACCCATCTCATTAAGAAAATAAGTATTGTCTAGAAGTATGGCTATCTAAACAGTGCTACATGTTAGCTGCTCAGTAGAAAACAGCAAAATAAGTAAGAAAAACTCCTTGTCAAAGTGAAGTGTTGTCTTCTCCCTTGAAGCAAAAACCTGTAGTATGTGTGATTGTTTAAAAATGGTACCTTTGGATTTAACCTTATAGGTGCTTTCAGCAGAATTAAGTACATTTTATTGACAGAGATACGGTAAAAACTCAGCTGGAATAAAATGCACAACCTGTGTTGTCTAGAAAGATGAATTAAGGCAGAGAAAGGATATGAAGGTGATGAAAGCTTGGTTTGTCTAGCTTAGTAAGACAAATACCCAGAACTACCTATCCTATTCTGAAGTGTGTCTTGGAGAAGGAAGTGAGGTATCTCCAAGCTTCATCTGTTTCAAATGACACTATGACTATCAAACAAAATGTATGAACAGTGAACTGAAACTCTAGTAGGCCACACAACTGAAAAAGAAGAGCTATTTAAATTGAATGAGAAGGCTGGAGAAGGAGCTTATATGAATTGTTCATGGGTAATTTCAAACTGGAAATTAAAAGAAATTCAGTTTCTAAAATTGCCCTGTAAGAGTAGCAGAAGTGCAAGCAAGTGAAATGTATGTAACTCACAAGAACAAATGAAATTGAATAAGTTTAGAATAAAATTAAGTGGTTTGTGAAAAAGAATATACCACAGCTATATGCAATAGCTGGGGATTTGGGTTATGAAGATTCCCAGGAAGTCTTTTGCTGTCCATTATGCATACAAACTTTTAAGAGCCATGAACTCAGGCATTCATAGGTGTATGAGAGTTAACACACACACACACAACCTGCAAGTGTCGTGCCTAGGCTACATAGACAATAATGTGGAAACTCCACAGTTTAACCTGAATGCATTTTTTTCTCAGGCAAATGCTTAGCTTCATAGCCAAATGTTTCCTCCTGTGCGCACTCAGGTGAAGCTGGAGCTACTCCTTTTGCCACCTAGAACACTGGCTCCAGCTGTTGAGACCATTGGGCTCCATGCTAGTGCCATGTAATCCATGGATTCTGGTCAAGTGCAAATTATTTTCTTCATGAGCCTAAGGTGCAAAGCCACTTGGGATTCTTTGCACAATTTTTTTCTAGTGCTCTGTAAGGACTCATTCATCACTTAAGCAATACTTCACTCAAGTAATAAACATACAGATCACAACACAACCTAGATATGGATTTGCCTTCATGGTCTTCTGTCGCTGTCATGGAGATGCTACAGCTGCCTCTGCTTTATTCCTGAGATATCTGTGGCATGATTTTCTAACTGTCACCATAATCCTCTCTAGAGTCAAAGTGTGATGGATCTCCTCAAAGATGGATGGATTCAGGATGACTTTGCACCATGGTACTCAAAATTTCCTCTCTTGGGGCATGGTGCAAAGACTGGTCTTACCTAGAACCAACTCTGCTTGGCTCCACACCAAGGAAAACTTGTTTCTCAATTTATTTTCAGGTAGCTCATGTTTGGCCAATAGTTTTTAAAAGTCACATCCTGTATAAAACTTCACAAGCTTTTGTGAGCTTATCCAGAAATGCAATTTTTCTTCAGGAAGTCATTAACGCAGCTTGAAGATGCACAGAAATTTACCCTTTGAAATGCACATCTTACCCCCCTGCCCCCATGCATTTTCTTACCTGCATCATATTAATATAGTTAAACTTCTGTGCCTTTGACACGGCCAAATAGAATAAGTTTTCTGACATGGTAAAGAAAATATATTCAAGATCTAAACCAAATCCTTGCCTGTTATTTTACTTTAGTAATAATTGTAGCATGATTTTAAAATACAGATTCAGGTTAATTTCAGGGCTGGGAACTAATACCATCTCATACTGTGGCTTCTGAGGTTTGGAAATCCCCATGCAAAGAGCCTGAACCAATTAAAGTGTATTCAGTCTCTCAGTAGGTGTGTCATAGCCATCAGCAGGAGCACTAAGAGGTTCAGGTGAGCGATAATGTAGTATCATCAGAAAAAAACAGTCATTGACAGAATAGCCAAAACATCGATGAATGAATAACATTTATAACACTATACAATGGCAGTGAGAGACAAAGTCCGTATCAAAAGGCAAGCAGCAGCCTATTACACTGTATGCTGTCTGTTTCTGTGAAAAGTCTGTGAGTTGTGTGTTGGGGTTTTATAATTTTTCGAGTTAAACTTGAAGAGGTGAGCTTCAATGTTCTTTTCATGTATTTGGGAAGGAAAATATCAGCACAAAGTTATTGTGATTTCACCAGAATTATATTCACAGTCTGGATGCAAAGATGAATTTACAATACATTGTGATACACAACCTCTTGGTATCCATGGGGGTTCTTATGTGCTCACATAATTGACTTAATGAAGAGGGGATCTTTCTGAAATTGTTACATTACAGTTTCAGAGCCAAACACATTAAACAAAATGGAAATAACTGTTGCCAGTGACACTCAAGCCATCATGAAAAATTTCTGACTTGATTAGCCATGAGAAAGACGTACCACGCAGGGAGGACAAAATATGCCTAGACATTTGGATTATCTTTTCCTTCTTTGACAGAACAGACAGTGAGACAAGTGTCAAAACACTGAATCCCCTATTTAAATATTTCAGCACTGCGCCATTTATAATTTCAGTAACCATCAGCAAAAATATACAGACTGTATTTTTTCATAGAGATGAAAACCCAGTTTAAACAATTATGTTTGTAAAAATAAAATGGATTAATTTTAGGGACAACAAAAATGCTGGGCATGCAATTGGTGTAATTGCTTTTCTTCAGAGATTTTACTCTGTTAAATGAAGAACTCTTTCAATGAAGAACTCAATAGCTGAAAGCTTTCGCATTTTTTGCCTGTTTTCTTAAAAGAACTACCTAGAATGAAGAGAATTGTTAGTCCAGGTTTTCTTGTACCAAAGATTTGAAAAAGACCTGCAAAAAGGAGATCTCAAAATAGTTATTTCCTCTTCAATCTGATTTTTAAAAAATACTACTGGACTTGTCAAATACTTAGGAATTTGGGGGAAAACAGTGTTTATTCAAGCCCTGAAAGATTCAGACCCAGAATTCATTCTAATAGCTGTCCAGCTACTTATAAGTGAATTCCCAGTTGGCTCTAGCTTGACAGAGCCAATTTTGAGCTAGAACTGACACATGCTGCTGAACTTCACCTGATTCTATGTGGAGCTGCTTACTTCTTGCATACCTGTGCAATCCAGGTTGCTATTTTTTTGCTTGACCTGAAAATTGCAATCAACTACATACAGATTAACCGTGTCATTTTTTTCACCTTTATTATCTCAAAAGAAACTGTTGGAAGGATTTGCAGCCCCTGTCTTGAAAAGTTTGCCATTATTATCCTGCAGTTCTTCTCTGCATTTCTCCAGCTTAAATTAATCTTCCCAGAACTTGCTTAAACAGTTTTGAACAAAGCAACACAGAAGTTTTACCAGAGTTTCACAAGACCTTTTCTTTGAATCCATGTGGTATTTTATTGTACAATTAACCGATATGAACAAAATCTTATTTTCATCTATTTCCAGAAAATGAACTGTCTTTACCACGCTATGGAAAATACTTGTGAGGTTTTTTTCAGTTTCTGTAAACATTTTTTTCTATGAAATTATGTTTTATGTATTATTTTTCATTCCAACATTTTTCACTAATCAGGAACTCAAAACTCTCTCATACATATAAATCTCATTGCACAAAAGCACTGAAAAAAATGATAGTGAGTGATGACCATGGAAACAAGCTTATAAGAGAACCTCAAAATGTGAGTGGACACAAAATGAACTGTATGTTGTCTTGATCGTAAGTCCTATTAGATGTTTGAAAAATACAATCAGCCCCTGCAGATGGCTATTTCATTTTGTCAAAGACAGTTGATTGCACAATACTTTCAGTTATGATCGGATAGTTACAGGATGTGGCATTGAAGGTGGTGGCTTACTGAAGAAGAATCATTCGTTACCTTTCTAATATGTGTATACTGTTCACAAACAATCATTTTCTCAAATGTGAATGTTCCCTCAGTAAGTCATAACATCATTATCTGTATTTCAAGAATAGCAACTTTTATAATGCCACTCATGTTTCTGGATATGTTTCTCTTTGATGATTTCATAGTGACTTCTCAATTACATGAATTCCCATTATATTTAAGGGCACAGCCTGGACCTGTAGAATTCCAGGCAGCCACAATTTTCTGTACCTCTCAGTTGAAAAAAGAATATGCTATTTGAAGAAAATGCAAGCTTGTAAAGATGGTAGGGTTTTTCCTTCTTTACCCCGTAGAGAATAAGGATTTTTTTTACAAGTAAGCATGAGGCTGAAAGATGGCCTTAAAACTAATGAAGCATGAATATAATTCCTGGAAGAGTTTCTAATCCTTCCTCATTGGCTACTACAGCAATTATAAAAATCTAATGAACCACAAAATTATGACGGAGAAATCCAGTCTAATTAGACTTGCTTCTGGAAGAGCTGTTCACAGTCGTTGTGGAGAACATAATAGGTAGAAATTAGCATGATTATGAGATTAATGCATTTCCGTTTTCTTTACTGTTTCTAGATTCAGCAAAAGCTTTTTTGCATGTTTGTTTTCAAATGTTTTTCTGTATTACCTGTTGCAATTAATGAATTATTATCTTTATATAAAATTTAATTATAAATACATTACTGTGTTAGGATGTATTAACATCAATGTTACTGTATTGCTATAGCCTTCATATAATTGATAGAATTAATTCAATTATAATTAATACTGTTATGTTTCTGGGATTTTTCTTACACGATATGTGTATTGCTGATGATACAGGCACTTAGTTTATTTTTGCTCACCATGTGTGATGCTGATTTCATCCCACCATCTTGTCCTTAATAATTCACATTTTGTAAACTGCCAAATATTTGTAACAATGCAAATAATTTATTTTTGATAAATTCAAAAGTTTGTACCTGAGCTACTGTAGATTACTTTTAAAATACTTTGGCTCTCTACCCAACAGTTTGAAGGAGTGTGGGATGGGAGATATGAATGTTAAAACAGCCTCAATTTTCAGTCAAATTTTCTCCTTGGCTGCTTCTATGCAGCCACCCTATCACCATATTGTGTGTCAGTGTGGTAACTCAATCTCTGAACACAAGTGAAATTCTGGATTGGCACTCTGGTTTATCAAGGAACTCTATGTATAATACACAGTTTATGTAATCCCATAAAAGGCCCTGCATGTTGAAAGTATGTGCCAGCGAGCAAAGCTATTGATGCCAAAGCCTGTGGTACAAGCTGGGTACAACCTGTAGCCACAAGGCCTGTGCTGATGATGCCTGTATTAAGTGGACAGTAACTAGACAAAGCAAAGGTCAGGTTGGATTGAGCCTTGGGTGACATAGTTTAGTGGGAGGTGTCCCTGCCCATGGCAGGGGGGTTGGAACTAGATGATCTTAAGGTCCTTTCCAACCCTAACTATTCTAGGATTCTATGATAATCTGCTAAGGGTAAATATACTTTGGAGAAAGCAGGTTCTTCACTTCTCCAAATCACTATTTTTACACAATGCCACACTGCCTGATACTGTACAGTGATTTCAAATGCAGCTTACCCACAAACACTGATTTTTCACGATAATCCTCTGAATTAATGCTTAGTTCAGCAATTAAAGCTTGTCTCTCCCAAGAAAACATCAAACACACTTGACTGGTATGAACAAGAGAAGCTTCCAGCCTGCTGAAAATAACAGTTAATCAGTTTAATTAGCTCCTGGAGTGTGAAGCAAGAGAGAGAAGAAAGAGAGAGAGAGAGAGATGACCTTCAGGATCCAGCTTTTCCACTGGCAAGAGTGTGACATATGGCCAGTGACATATTCAGTGATTGTTGTGATTCAGTTGATTCGGCGGCTGGGTGTTTTGAGACCTGACTTTAGCTTATACTACTGAAAAAGTGCTATGCTTACCATATATGTGCAATACATATTTACTTGTACATGTATTTACTATCACAGACGAAAAATACGTCAAGAGTTACAGGATCCTTACCTCTGTCTTCCATGCTGCGCTTCAGTTCCACAGCACAGTGGCTGTCATTGTAACAGCACAGTCCATTTGGTACCTAAATCATGCATACGCACAGACATGAACTTGAACATTAACACTCTTTTTGGGTTTTTTGAGCTAATCTATGTCCCAGTATAACATAGATAGTGGCAAGAGGAAAGGATGAAGGAGTGACAGAAATGTGGTCAAGAACTTCAGCTATGACTTTCACTGAGTACCCTGTAGGTGTTCAAGTGAAGGTACAACTGGTCTCCTCTTCCATAAAGTCACTTTAGAATTTTACACAGCATATGTTTGGTAATTAACAGTTATAAACTTTCACCTAACACCTAATATTTTAGCTGTTGTTTAAAGTCTTCTAGATACAGAATGAGGTTGTAATGATTCCCATATGCAAAAAGTGTGTATCTTTTGCAGAGTCTGAAATAAATCATATCTTCCTGTTAACAGGCAGAATATTTTCTCAGTTGTCAGAAGATCTGCAGCATATACTGCAGTTACACTTTTACATGTACTGGTTACATTTTTGGCAGCTGAACCAGCTGTGAATAAAGTTACTCTCTTATATAAGAGTCATTAATTAGGTTAGTGTCATATTGTTTCATCTATCAGGGAAACTAGAAGTGATTTACCATGTATAGAAATAAATTTGGAATATCTTAGATTCTGCTTAGTCTTTGGTACATTTCTGGGGTGTACTATGCTCAGTGGCATTCAGATTTTGCCTCTACCTACCTGTTTGTAAGTTAACTTTTCATGCAAACACTACTAGTATCATAGAGCACACTTAAAAATTTAAAATGATGCTTTAGTAGAAGAAATGATATTATACATGTTTTATTTTGCTTTATTTAACACAGACCGTTACACACAGAAGTACAGTTTTCAGAGGATTATAGAGGGGCCTATATCAAACTAGTATCTTTTCCTTGGTCCTTCTTTTTAGATACTGGGTTTTCCAACTCAGCGTTTCTTTGACAAAAATGCAATGTTTTCTTTTTAGTTTCCTGGACTACAGACTAGTCTAAATAGTTATTGCTGCTTGGACAGAAAGTTTCTCTGTTTCACAATTAATATTTAACAGGGCCTATTAGAAGCTTTAAAGCTACAAAAACACCTTTCAACACTCAATAGTGGGAAAAGAACCACTGATTTCAACTTAGCATAAGTGATAGGGACCACTGCCATTATAAAAAGCACTCCTGTTCCTTAATGCTCTACTTGGCTCATGTTACCTACTGTCATGGGCATCCATACTTTGTTTAAAACACAGTCTCCTTCTTATGGCCACAAACTTCATGTGTGTTCTGTTACCCAACTAGTCATGACTTTATCCACTTTCAGAGGTACAGGAGGACACCTGTACAAGGACTTGGGGGTGTTGGTCAATGAAAAAATGAACGTGAGCCAGCAGTGTGTGCTTGCAGCCCAGAAAGCCAACTGTATCCTGGGCTGCATCAAAAGAAGCGTGACCAACACGTCGAGGAAGGAGATCCTGTCCCTCTACTCTGCTCTTGTGAGACCTCACTTGGAGCATTGTGTGCAGTTCTGGTGTCCTCAACATAAAAAGGACATG
>JANRGW010022112.1:0-11473 GCA_024733675.1 Psilopsiagon aymara
TGCCTCACCACCCCTTACAGTAAAGGGTTTCTTCCTCATATCCAATCTAAACTTCCCCTGTTTAAGTTTGAACCCATTACCCCTTGTCCTAGCACTACAGTCCCTAATGAAGAGTCCCTCCCCAGCATCCCTATAGGCCCCCCCCAGATACTGGAAGGCTGCTATGAGGTCTCCACACTGACTTCTCCAGACTGACCAGCCCCAACTTTCTCAGCCTGTCTTCGTATGGGAGATGCTCCAGTCCCCTCATCATCCTCTTGGCCCTCCTCTGGACTTGTTCCAACAGTTCCAACAGTTCCATGTCCTTTTGATGTTGAGAACACCAAAATGGCACTCAACACTCCAAGTGAGGTCTAACGAGAGCAGAGTAGAGGGGCAGTATCACCTCTTTCAACCTGCTGGTCACACTCCTTTTGATGCAGCCCAGAATACAGTTGGCTTTCTGGGCTGCGAGCACACACTGAAGCTGGCATATATTAAGTTTCTCATCGACCAACACTCTCAAGTCCTTCTCCACAGGGCTGCTATGAATCTCTTCTCTGCCCAACCTGGAGCTGTGCCTGGGATTGCTCCCACCCAGGTGTAGGACCTTGCACTTGTCATGCTTAAACTTCATCAGGTTGGCATCAGCCCACCTCACAAGCATGTTAAGGTCCCTCTGGATGGCATTCCTTCCCTCCAGCATATCAACCAAACCACCAGCTTGGTGTCATCAGCAAACTTGCTGAGGTCACACTCAGTTCCACCGTCCATGTCACTGGCAAGGATGTTGAAGATTGGTCCCAACACTGATCCCTGAGGGACACCACTCGTTACTGATCTTCAACTGGGCATTGAGCCATTGACCACAGCTCTGGGTGCAGCCGTCCAGCCAGTTCTTTATCCACCGAGTGGTCCATCTATCAAATCGATGTCTCTCCAATTTATAAAGGATGTCGTGTGTGGGACAGTGTCAAACGCTTTGCACAATTCCAGGTAGATGACATCAACTGTTCTACCCCTGACCATCAGTTCTGTAGCCCCATCATAGAAGGCCACCAGATTGTTCAGGCAGGATTTCCCCTTAGTGAAGCCATGCTGGCTGTCACCAAGCACCTTGTTGTTTTTCATGTGCCTTAGCATGCCTTGCAGGGGAATCTGCTCCAAGATTTTGCCAGGCACAGAGGTGAGGCTGACTGGTCTGTAATTCCCTGGGTCATCTATTTTCCCCTTGAAAATGGGGGTTATATTCCCTTTTTTTCCCAATTGTTGGGAACTTCACCTGACTGCCATGATTTTTCAAATATGATGGACAATGGCTTAGTGACTTCATTTGCCAGCTCCTTCAGGCCTGTGAATGGATTTCATCAGGTCCCATGGACTGGTGCACATTCAGGTTCTTAAGATGGTCTTGAACCAATCCTGTCCTACAGTGGGCCTACGGTCTTCATTAACACAAGTGAATTTCTAAGTTTTCCAGTGACTGCATTAGGAACATAAATACAAAATGTAAGATTTTAGTTCTTCTTTCCATGTAACTAAATCAGAGCCATTTCTCACATATGAATGAAACAAACTTTGATCTGGATTAATGAATTTTAAACAACTTTAATTACAGAAAAGCCTGCAGCAGCTGTTTTTTGTAATACATGTTTCATATTTTCTGTTTCTGTTGCATCCTTAAGAATGCCATTGAATATCATCTGTGCAGTAAAATTGTTATAGGAACAGTATTGATTCTCTGGTTACCCCATTTCCGGCATTGTACTCTGAAAATATCAGCACATACTTTTTATGCCACACCTATGTCTTTCTCTTTTTGAACATTTTTCTAATGTTAAAAAATCAAAGTTTAAAATAATTTCAGAGCTTTTAAAAGTCATAGTTTTATCAAGGTGAAAACATTCATAAAGCATGATGCCAAAGTCGCCATTTATCAGCCGCTGCAAAGCAGCTGTCTGTTTACAGGCAATTTAATTAATGAGAAGTAAATCATCCTTTTTCTACTGATAATTAAGTTCCTTCAAATTTCCTTTTACCTACCACTGTGTGAAGGTGCACAGACACACGTGACTATAAACCAATACTGTTTAAAATTGCTCATTAGCAGTCTCTAGCCTCAGTATCAACTTGTGTGCTGCAATCCCAACTTGAATATATGCTATCTTTAGGTTGTCTTGGATTTGGGTAAAAAGTAGGATTGAATTGCAGAAAATACTGTTGTAGTATACATTTGTGAATACTCATTTTATTTGCCTCATTTGTGTCCATGTGTTGCCTTAGGTCAGGTACGAGCCCAGGCACAAGTGTTCTACTATATTGTAATTTTTATCATTTTGTTCATAGAGATTTTTAAGCCACACAGAGTATTTATCATGGTTTTTACCTCTATTTAAAAGCATTACTTTTTGCTGAGTATTACCCAGTGTGCTTTACCTTCATCTCTTTTTTCACTTAACATCCAGTAAGTGAGGGATATAACTACTATGATGTTAGAAAAATAGATCAGTATTTGCCTGATCCTAAAAAAAAAACGCAACCTCTGAGCAAGACCTTTATGCTGTATTTAATGGACATTCCTAATGCGATGGGTTTACAAAACTAGTCTTAATACTTCCTGGCACTGCACTTTAGGAAAATAACTTTCTTCCCTTCCCAAATGAAAACTAATAGGATAGTTATATTTTTAACTGCAGAAGTGTGTGACTTACTAGAAGCTGAAAGGGCAGTTTTTAAGCAGGACTGGAGTTTTTCTACTACAGCTATTTTAGTGCACCTGTTCTAGTCACTCTTGGACTGTTCAGACTAATTTTGGCTTGTGCTATTTTTAGCTCTTGCAGGACACTAAAGTCTTATTTGGGGTATTTGTCTTAGAGCATTATATGCTCATTTCATAGATGTCTACAAACAGGTAGTAGTTCACTGCATAACCGCATGCCCCATAAATATTGTTTGATCATTTTTTAGTATATTAGAAATTCAGCTTTGGGCTGAAAGTTGTGGTTATCAGAAAAGGAAGCAAAATGCTGATAGCAGGCCAAAAGAAATGAGATTTGCTTCTTTGTATAAAGCATAGACTCATTATCATAAACAGATAAAGTGTTTTCCTTTGATCATCAGCAACTCAGTTCTTAAGGTGTCAATTTCTTCTGTCTTTGTAGATGAGATTTCTTGGTTCCGACTATAGTCCCCAGGGTTTTTTGCCTGATTTATCTAATGCTATTGTGATGAGATTGTTATACATATCCTCACTGACGCATGCATCAATAAAGAGGTCCTTCCCCCTTTCACGAAGCTTGACTCTCTAAGATGGGGCTCCAGTGATACCAAGTTGCTTTTCGAGCTGCAGTCCTGACTTGCCATTCAGCCGAAAGCTGCTGTGAAGCTATCAGGATGCTGTTTCAGGGTATATTTCAGTTTCCTGTGAAGTCCCCAGAGGTCCAAATTTTCCTTCAATAGCAGTAAATCAACTTGATTTCCATGGATATTATTTTCAAATATGCAAAGAATTAGACAGCCAAATCCCTGTGAATTTTAATGCGATGATGTGTTTCACAGTTCCTTGCAATTCTTGGTGCAGTACAACTGTAAAATACAACTGTAAAATCTTTAGGTGGGATCCTGAACTATAAAGGAACTATTGACCTGATTTTGATAACAGTGGTGCCCCTATCAGAATTGTAGAACCGTGGAACAGTTTGGGTTGGAAGGGACATTTAAGGATCATCTAGGTCCAACATCCCTGGCATGGGCAGGGAGACTTTCCACTAGAGCAGGTTGCTCAAAGTCCTGTCCAACCTGGCCTTGAATGCTGCCAGGGATGGGGAATTGGTAACATCTCTGGGCAACCTGTGCCAGCGTCTCAGCACCAGCAAGAAATATGCTGAATCCAAATGATAGTGGAAATTAATAGTGTAATCGCACTTCCTGTAGAGAGATATGTAACATTAGCATGTGTACTGTTTTTTGGCATGAGATTCTAGGAATTTTTCACAAAAGAAGTCATCATTCAGTGAAAGAGTCACACTAAGAGTGTTGGCACTGGCATTCCAAGACAGCAAAACTGCAAGATTATCAAAGTCTCTCTTTCAATAAATCATGTTTTATTGTCCAGAATCTTCCAATATGGCTTTCATACATAAATCTTACAATTGCCAAATGATTTTGGTGGTCCGGATGGGAACTTGGATTTCCTTCACAGTAGAAAAGCGTGGAAGTACCCAAGCTAGCACAACTGTGACCATGCTAGAAAGATGAAGAAGAAATTAACCTTGAATTGCACACTATTACAGCAAGGCTGTTTACAGTGCTGTAGTCAAAAATGTAGCCATATCTGGAGTCACACTTTCCTTTTATGCGTGTTTTCTGTCACTCGTATTCTTTGGCACGTAGTGGCTCACTTCCAGTAAGAAGGAAGAAACATGGTTCCACTTCTGTTCTGTGACCCAGTGGATAAAACTTAACCACTGATTTGAATAACTAACTTGTTATTCAAAATAACTTTGACTAAGGTGACTTTAAACCTAGTCTTCATTTTCCTGGTGAATATTTTAGACATTCTGCCATTAAGCAAAATGCAAATCTTGCTACCAATACCATCCCCCTATGGCAACATTTAACTAGCATCCTGATAATCTCAATCATTATTGGAACTTGAAAACCTAATTCCTTAACATATGAAGAGATACCTCAGGCTGGGTGCAAAGGGAACTTTAGCGCCATTATGGATAGAAGTGCTGGTTGGGTTTAGACTCCCCAGGGATTTAAGGAGTACTTGACATAACACAGAATCTTAGAATTACAGTATTGTTAAGGTTGGAAAGGACCTTAAGATCATCTAGTTCCAACCCCCCTGCCATGGGTGGAAACACCTCGCACTAGACCGTGTTGCCCAAGGCTCTGTCCAGCCTGGCCTTGAACATTGCCAGGAGCACTTACCACTTCTTTGGGCAACCTGTTCCAGTGCCGCGCCACCCTCACAGCAAAGAATTTCTTCCTTATATCTAACCAAAACTTCCGCTGTTTAAGTCCTGTCGCTACCATCCCTGACGAAGAGTCCCTCTCCAGCATCCTTGTAGGCCCCCTTCAGATACTGGAAGGCTTCTATGAGGTCTTCACACAGCCTTTTCTTCTCCAGGCTGAACAGGCCAAATTTTCTCATCCTGTCTTCATAATGGAGGTGCTCCAGCCTCCTTATTATCCTCATGGACCTCGTCTCGACTTGCTCCAAAAGCTCCATATCCTTCACGAATATTTTGTGACTTCCTGAAGAACTTAGCAGTCCGCATCTGGCCTACCATTTTAACTACTGTGTAAAGGTGTTTTCTAGGAGAAAATGTTTAGTGACTGTTCAGGATGACAGCATGTGATATAATAATGACAGAAGCACTATTCAGTAGCTTCCCAGTTACACTGCTGCAGCAAATAAATAGTAGTAAGACCTTAAACCTTAGCATTCCAGAAATTCTATAGCTAATGTTACTGTTATTATGAAGCATAATGAACTTCTATATGGTGCTCCTCATGTGGGAAATGAGAAAAAATTGTGTCATTTCTAATGAAATATGTACCTTCTTAGACAAGCCAGTAAGACTTACGTAACTCAGAAGATTGTTTTTTGCAGAGATTTTTTGGTCAGCTTAAAAGTAATGTCTGAGGTTTCATATGCAACCTTAAAATATAAGTGTATGCAAATCTCTATGAAAATATTTGTAGTAAACCGAATATGTTAAGAGGAGAACAGAAAAATTAAGAATCTCTATCTGTTCAGGGCATTATTTCAAGTTGCACCCATGCTTTAAAAAAATTTACCCAAAATTGTTGAAAAGAGTTAAAAAGTTTGTTCTCTGGTTTCACAGTTTTCTAACCAATTTTAGCTCTAGCTAGGAAGTATTTTGACTTCTCATTTCTATAGTACATGTGTCTGTAAGGTGTCAGAGTAAATGAAAACAAGTTTAATTTTGCAGGTGTCAGATTGGTTTTTAACTGTAATGGGAACATTGTTAGGTATGTTGGTGCAATGCAGTAGTAACTTCTTTTTCCCTTTGGTTATCAAAAAAAGGGTATTCTTTTCAATTGTCATGTCTGTTTTGAAATCGGTTGGAGTTCAGGAAGGAACCTACATTAAGGATGAAGAGCAACACTCCGGCTTCCCTAAAATAGTTCCCGTTGTCTGTTTTTCTGTATTTTAATCTGATACTGTTCCTGTGTGGATGAGTTTGTTTTCATTTGTTTACGTAGTCATATTTGTCAGATGGTTTAATCTCACTGTAATTAAGAACAGTGTAATATTATACTCGCACCTGTATTTATCCAGGTCATTTTTACAGATGTGGTACTTAGCTCATCTCAATACCAGGGGTAATGGCTGTGATTTAGTGCAGAACCTGTATCTTTAGTATTTAGATAATCCTTTAGTGCAGGCACAAAGCCAGTGGAAGTGATGAAGTCAGGTCATGTTCATTGCTGCGCACCGTGTGAAAGTTTTCATTAATTCTGGTATCTTTATTTCATTTTCAGGGCCCCAACTCAGTCATGATCGCCCTGGTAATGCTGTTGAATATTGGGTTAGCCATTCTTTTTGTCCATTTTCTAACTTGATTGGAATTAGGAAAGGTAAGAAAGGTCTTGTTTTCGTATAAAATCACCGTATCCACCCCACCTCAAATGATAAAGATTAAATTTTTTGCATACTTTTAATGTTCCCTTCTTTAATTTTAGCTATGCCTGAATGTGATTCAACATAGTTATTTAATAATATAACTGTTTTGACCCTTCAGTGAAGTCATGACAACTAGTGGTGTTAGCCCACAGTTCTCTGCAGTTGTGTCATCAGCCTTTTAAATGGCACCTGTCATACTCAGACACAGGGAAGGAGGCTTGGAATTGGGATGGGACGCAAGAGAGATGAAACTTGGAATATTCAGCCAGGGGCCCAGCTCAGTTTCTCTGCTGATGGCTCGTGGCTTTGGGGTCCTCTGAAAGCTGAAGCAAGCAGCCATGTTGGAAAGCAAACAAAATAATCTGCTGAAGCAGCCCCACCAGTGAAGTGCGTTGGCTTCTCCATCTGTTCCAGCAGAGTGTGACTAAACTGGAAATGTACGGAGCTGCACTTTTTGTTGATGGAAGCTAACAGCTGCCTTACTATTTTACCGTCTGATGTTTTTAGTAGGGAGATGGGAAAACGACTGCCAGAGGAATGTGGTCAGAGGATTCTGTTGCTGTGGAAGTGATTCCAGCGTTCACTCCTATCTCATTAGAAGAAATAGTTAGCATCATCAGTCACCAGTCTTATTCCATTACCTGCTGCTTTTAACATCTCCTGCAGTGTTCTGGGAGATAGAATTTCTTTTGCCTGTGCATGATTCTGTTCATTCGTTGTTTATGAAATTTGATGTATAGCCATAACATAGTGTCCAGTACAACCTGGAGAAAGCTACCAGTTCTGCCTAGCAGCAGAAGCAGAAAATGAAACCTTATTCCTAATTGGAAGATAAAATTCTTAAATTCATTTTCCTAAACCTGAAGAGCCGTTTTGCTTTATGATTTAGTAACTAGTATGCCATAACTGCAAAAATATAAAGATATTGATACCCTCCTAAAAGAGCTCAATTGCTTATGCCAATAGCAAGCTAAATTTTTCATAATAAACCAAGAATCTTAAGTTGATATCAGCACACTCTAAACAGGAGGTGGAATATCGGAGTAAGACAAGAAGGACAAGATACGGAGTTTGCATGTTGACTATTTTTTCTCTTTTTTTCCTCTTTTTTTTTTTTTCCTCCTTTTTTTCCTTTTTTTTTTTTTTTTTTGTTTGTTTTTGTTTTTTAATCCTGGTGCTGTGGTAACTGGTGATTTGAATTATTATGTTTCAACACTGAGGTATTTTGCCAGCGATTAATCTAAAGTCTTGCTTGAGTACACATTCATGCCAATGACAGTTAAGCTAGCTAATGCTCATAATAAATTACCATAATGTTAAAATACTAGATTTGTGTTGAATACATTCAGGTAGAGCATTTAGGAATGTTAAGTGACTGTGTATCAATTTGATGCCTTTGAAGTCTTTAAAGTCCATGTATCATTTTACCTCAGCATTAAAAAAAGCCTCAAAATTTTTCATTTGGAAAGTTTGTCTTAAGTGGTTTCACAGCCCTTTGTTCAAATTATGTGATCATGTTTCTTTTTATGTGCCATTATACTGTAATTAATGTACCCTATATTAATCAAAAGCATGCTTATTTACTGAAAATACGTGGTGTGATCATTTGGCAAGTAAATATTTTAATTTAAAGCTGCAAAAAGCAAAGGGCTTGTATTATGGTTTATTTTATCTCTATTAGAAAATCTTTCATACAGTATAGTTTTTGAACCTGTTTGTAAACTTCCTACATGTTTGCATGGTTTAATGGGCAACATTCTTACATTAGCTATCTTTGGATGCAGCATATTAAAGTAACGTAGGTATGGACTGAATATTGTGCAGGGAAGCAGCTCCGAGCAGGACAGTAACACGGTGGTGTTTTTTACAGAAGTATGTTGAGAATCCTGTGTGTTGACCAGTGTGGATAAAGAAGAAAGCAGAAAGAGAGCAAATGAAAATAAAACTTGTCTATTTATTTTTTAAAAAAGAAGTTTTAGTTGTGTTTTAAATTTAGGAAAGTCATTTTTAATTAAGAACAAAATTTTAAAAGTTACTGTGTAAGCCTTGGCATAATGGACAAAGTGTTCCATCCAACAGTGAAATCACCCCATCTCCTTACATGGAGAAGTAATTTTGTAACTGACATATTTAATTCCTATTAAATGTTTATTTAAAATACTTTATGCTCTGGAAATAATGGGTAACAAAGCTTATGAAAATGTTTATAAATTTAAGTAAGCATGTTAGTACCATTTATAAATATGTATGATTTATAAGCTTTTTTAAAACAAAGCTCAAACAAATTGTTGGTATTTTTCTAAAATGTGCACAGGTGTATTTTACATGAAAGGCTATTTATAATTGGTTGTTATACTGTACACTACATTTTGGACAGCACAATGAAGCCTGCCAATGTACTTAATAATGTCATTTTGTCTATTTAAAGTTTCTTGCTGTCAAAGAATGAACTCTTTATCTATGAGTTTCTCTATTTATAATTCTTAACCCAAAATGTACAATGTACAGTTTTCACAACTGTGTTTGCTCTAATAAAAATAAGTTGGTTATTAATGGAGTTTCAGACTAGTTTTTCCTGTTTATTAATTACTTTGTTCACTCTCTGGAAACAATTTTTCTAACAAATTTGATAAACAAGGAATGAAGCAGGAAAATGGGTGAAGTCCTGGCCCCTTTGAAATCATTGTGCGTTACTGGTTTCAGCAAAATGATTGTAGAAAACAATTAAAAGTAAAAAAGAAAATCAAGTTTCCTTGTGTGTCTTCTTTTATCTTCTGATACAGGAGTTTCATATTTTTATAAGTTTAGTATCTGAAATAATGTTCCCACTGCAGGGATGGTTTATTCAATCTTGTTTTAATCAGTGAGTGAGTGGTCCATTAACAGCTGTAAGTGAATCAAGAGCTTTTAGATATCCCTCCTTCTCAAGGTCTTAATAGGTTCAAAATAAACATGGAGTTTGTGAGCCAGTGTTCTACACAGAGAAAATTTGCCATTACAACTTAAAACCACCACATTTCCTGAGCTAGTAAATCAGCTGAGAATTTTATTTCAGTTCAGATTACAGCCAACTGTATTGAGACCCTAATGTTCAGTTGAAAAGGAGAGTAAGTTTTCTTTAGTAGTTCCTATTAGTGGAAAATATTTTTAGGAAGTAATTGTTGCTGTCTTATTCTTTAAAATAATCCTACCAGCATGAAGCTTAACTTTAAGAGTGTATATTTTACCCACTCTCTAAAGAAAATTGCTGGCTCTTCAAGTAGAGAAAAATACATTCGCAAGAAAAATAAACAGAAATAACTATAATACCAGAAAATCTGAGCCAAGTTCACCAACATGCCTCTCCTCTGACATTTTGTGATTAATATTGTATATATTCAATAATGAAAGTTGATGTGAAATACGTCTTCAGTTCTATGAATGTGATAATACGCAAATATAAATCTTAACAGCAACAAGCAAAGGATTTGCCCAGAAATATAAGAAAATCAAGTTTTCATATGCAGCTGAGGAATATGACAGCTTTCAGGAAAACTGCAAACAAATGATGTTGAGGTGCCAAAGGCTGAAGAAATAAATCATCTGTTATCATTGCTTTTTAGTAGATCTGGTTTTTTCTTTACTTAGCATGTATAGTCCTTACTTTGCCTTCCCATCTGAAAAACAATAAGAATGTAAAGACTGTTGGATCTTTCACATTTGCTTTCCAAAAGGAGAGGTTTGGTTTGAAAGCAGAAATTTTGTGACATATGACTACAACTTGCCTTTCAAATACAGACATATTTAAAAAATCATTAATACAACTGAGTGCTGACTTTAAAAGCAGTAAACAACCCTACGAGCATTTGATTTAAGGTCTTGAAATTTGCATAACTTTTAATGACATATCTTTCAAAAGCTCTATTAATACAGTGTTACACAATACTAAGAGTCTGACAAAAATGTGGGCGCAGTGATAAAAAGCCTGCAGAAATTCACTACCTATTGAGCTGCAGTAACATTCTTAGTTGTTATTAATAAAACATGGTTGTGAATGGTATCTAAATGGTTTTATTCATAGCTCATTTGAACCACTTAGTCGGGGGAGACAGTCGTACATACCATTCTTCTATGGAAATGTAATTCAGTAAGCAAAGCAAATGAAGAGAAGGGAAATTAAATAAGCCTTTCAAATGAAGTAGTCTTTTAGTTCTCTCATTTAATAAATTTCACACAAACAGGAAAAAATAGAAGTTAGGTTAAGTCTGAACAAGAAGCTGTGTATGCCACCGTGCAGTACCTGAGCCATCTACAGTAGCCATCTCATTTTTTTCTCACTAGACGCAGAAACTGCAAAATAAGAGATACTACACCTCCTACCATTGTAGGAGGTAAATATAATTAACATGCACAATATCTTTAAAAAAAACTGTCTGTAGTGTCAATGGTTTTTAGCCTAGGAGGAAAAAGTGAAAATTTCATCTGTCTAAACAGTGTTGTGGCCATCACTGTAATAGCTGAATAAATCCCTCAGCAAAAAGAAAAACACAATAGGAAAAATTAAGCTGGTAACAGAATTTGTTAAAATCTCTCATGTTCTTCCTTTTGTTTGCTAAAAAGGAAAAAAAAAATAAAAGGCAGGGAACAGATAGAAGGTTTTAAACTGATAATCTAAATTTCGTCATGTCAGTTTATGTGTTTATTTCAGCTAATCTTTTTCACAACTGCTTGGGATTGTTTATCTAGGAGATTTTAGAATCATAGAATTATATAATAGAATCACAGAAGAGTTAGGGTTGGAAAGGACCTTAAGATCATCTAGTTCCAACCCCCCTGCCATGGGCAGGGACACCT
>JANRGW010022113.1:0-18479 GCA_024733675.1 Psilopsiagon aymara
ACTGTTCTTATCTCAACCTGTGGGAGTTGCATTCTTTTGATTCTCCATGTAGCAAACTGCGTGGCTGATTTACGGCTGAAACCACGACAGCAAGGAAGTGCTACCCTGTAAGAGGAATCTTAAGCTCAGGTGGGCTTTGGGACCTTAAGCACAGGGAAGGAGATGGTTGAGCTGAGATAGGCCTTTGTACAACATTTCTAACCCTGCTTAAGATTACTTGTAGTAAAACAAAAGAAAACAGAAATGCTGACTTTGCAGAATTTAAAAGCCTTTGCATGATTATAAGACTGCAATGAAACTACTGAATTAACATGAACAAATTGAGTGTATTGCTGATTGAAGTCAACACAGCAAAAGAATGATAAAACAATGAAGGTGAGGTTAAGGCAGGTTCCGAATAATATCAAAAGAATTGGTTACCTCTGGGTCTGTTTTGGGAGCCACAGCCTGGGGAAGAGCTGTAGGATGAGGATAATCTGTGGGAGAATTTGTGGAAGTAAAATTCAGAAGGCACTGGCTCTTTTTGAGCACTATGCATATAGTTCTAGGGATTTTTAGGAAACAAAAAGAAAATTCAAAGATCACAGTAGTGGATCTGCAAAAGAAGGATCAGTATTGATGACCCTAGCACCACTAAAGGCAAATACATTCTCCAGGACCCCTTGGTGTTCCAGCCAGGACATCTGTGGGACCCTTGCCATGACCATGGACTGAAGGGATTTATAGACAAGTCTTATGGGCCTTAGGGGTTACAAGAACATAGGGATTTGAAAGTGCATAATCATAGCACTATGCTACTTCTAGCCACTATGGCTGTATATTGCAACATTTATTTGTTTATTTTTTTACTGCCGTTACCATAGTTACCTTATGTGTATCTCATTTAACTTTATCTGCCTCACCGTTTGAGTTATATGTTGCACACCTTATAAACTATTAATTTCTCTAAGTTGTTAAGATTCCCTATAAATATATACCTTTTTCATGGATTCAGCAGTAATAGTCATTTTTCTCCTTCTCAGTAACT
The DNA here is from genome assembly GCA_024733675.1 of Psilopsiagon aymara. Taxonomy (NCBI): domain Eukaryota; kingdom Metazoa; phylum Chordata; class Aves; order Psittaciformes; family Psittacidae; genus Psilopsiagon; species Psilopsiagon aymara. The sequence continues at coordinate 1,028 of JANRGW010022113.1, forward strand.
GGTGCAGGGGTGTGTTTTTGACTTGTGGCCTGGGAACAGAGCTGATAACACCAATGTTTATAGTTATGGCTTAGTGATGTTCGGTCTGGCCAAGGACTTTTGGAGCCTCATGCTCTGCCAGGGAGGGAGGGAAGCCGGAAGGAAGCAGAGGCAGGGCACCTGACCCAAACTGACCAAAGAGGTATTCCATACCACAGCACGTCATACCCGGGATGCAGAAACAGAGAGCAGAGACCTGGAAGGAGGTGGGGGGTTGGTGGCTTTGTCGGGCTGGGTATACGTGGTGATCTGTTGTATTCTCTTCCTTTGTATTTCTCTTGTCATTATTATTATTGGTGGTAGCAGTAGTGGTTTGTGTTATACCTTAGTTATTAAACTGTTCTTATCTCAACCTGTGGGAGTTAAATTCTTTCGATTCTCCTTCCCATCTCTCCAGGAGCAGAGGGATGGGAAGAATACCTTACATAGTCAGTTTGCTTCCCTGGTAGTACCACTGTGTGCTCCTGTCTGCCGGCTAAACTTGGAACAGGCTGATACTTGATAATTCTTGATTTGCCACCTTCCTCTGCTTCTTCTCTTAGAGTTTCTACATCTTCTTATGTTTTGCCTGTCTTGACACATAGGTGACTTCAATTCTTTGTCTTTAATGGGTTTTAAATAGTAGCAAATCTGTAATTTCTCTATTACACTTTCCTCTCACCCTTCTCTCCTTCTTTTCTCCCTTCCTCCTTCCCTTTATTCTGTCCCTCTGTCTTCCTCTCTTCTCACTCTTTTGTTTACAAGTAATGAAAGCTATTGCTCATAATTAGCTTATTTCAGTAGAACTGATTGCTTAGTCACATTATAGCTCTAGAGGGAAAATATTACAATTTTCATAGACTTTCACTGTGCTGAGCTTGTACCTTAGCGAGTACTTGATTGCCATGAGAGCCCTGAAATACCATGTCTACTTTAGGAACAGTTTAGTCACTTCATATAATAAATATGTAACATCAGCCTACTCCACAAGAATAGAACTACTGCAAAACACTACTATTATATGTATAATCTCATGAATAAAATTTGTATTTTTAGCTCCTCACATTCTTTTACAAAATAAATTCAATTTGACACACATTTCACATGTAATACACTGTCAAGAATAAAAAACAGACTTGCCAGCACAGTACAGTGGAGGCAATCTAATTCTTTTCTTAACCCTCATTGCAATTTTTTGCAATAGAAATATTCTTGCAGTGTTTTGTTTTGTTTTTTTTTTTCCTGATCTGCTGACATAAGAAAACAAGTCAGTGATAAACGATGATATTTTAATTCCTTTCTCCTTAAAATTGTCTTAGTTTACTGAATCTAATTGTGGAATATCCTCAACATTGTTTTAATGATCTTATTCATTCGCCATGATGATATGGCCCAGCCCACTTCTACAATCTACTTCTTCCATTATTTAATAAGTTTATGTTTATTAGATGTTTTAAGTTCAAATTATTTTTATCAAGTACTAAGTATTTTTAATATTATTTGAAAAGAGAGTTCTAATTTACGAGTTATCACTCCATGAACATGAGTCTTTCCCAGTGTGTCCCTGCTTTGACTTAAAACCTCATGCCACAACAATTGCACAGTGCTCATCAAATTGTGCTTATTTTTATCAAATAATTAGGACTAGAATATTTTCATGTGCATGGAATAAGTGAGGAACCCATGAACTGGCTCACAGCAGATGGAAATCTGAGTGTAACAGTAATGTCTATCTGAGCTACTAGACAATGTTTGGCCAAAGTTTTCATACCTGCTCTTTTAGAGACTGAGGACCAAAATAGAAATATTTTTTAGAGATTTTAATAATCAGAGTAATAATTTCCTCCTTTGCATTTGTTTGAATAGTCAGTATTACACACTTAGATGCCCAGCTCCAGGAGCTCACAATTCTGAAATTCCTGAAGTGTGATTCTGTACTACAGCAAAGCCAAACTTTTTCTTTGGCACCAGTCTGCAAAAAGAAAGTGGAGTACAGAATGATTTTGGGGCAGGGTGGAGAGGAATTCAAGTATTCAGAAAGCCTAGGCTGAAAATTAATGTGTTAGGAAGTACGTAGGTGGAAAGCAGCTGATAAAATGCAGGCCTTTTATTCATATTCATACACATGAGTTAAAGAAAGAAGAAATATTTACTTCCTCATGGGAAAGTCTTCAGATTAAAAACAATGCAACCCTCAACCCCCATTCTAAAATAAAACAGGACACAGTGAATGAATAAAGATTCTACAATCAGTAGAGTGACTTAAGCAGTAGGTTGTGAAGTCATTTCATTTTGCTTGATTTCCTCTAGATCAGTTGCTGACATAAAGCTCAAATTACTAGGCAGTGATGTTAGGAACACCATTTTCTCTAACTTTGTTTTGACAAATGCCCCCTGTGACGTGTTCTTTAAAGCTGTCGAGAACATAAAGCCTTTCAGAAGATGTAGAAATGAGGGCCCTTTTCAGAATAAAATTCAACTTGCTTAACAATATGTGTGTAGGTTTTCAACCTCTCACTTAAGCTGGTCAGTGAAACTAAATAAGCATTTCCAATGCATGATTCATATGACTTATTTTGTGTTTTGGTGATTTTGCCTTTTTGTTCTTTAGTTTGGTTTTTGTTTTGCTTTGTTTTGGATTTTTTGATTTTTTTTTTTTTTTGTCGAGTGGACAACTGGTTTGTGTGTTGGCATTTATATTGTAGTCCTCTAAAACTGGATAAGCTTGTGTCCTGGGTTCAGCAGTAGCAGTCATTTTTCTCCTTCTTAGTAGTTGGTTCAGTGCTGTGTTTTTGACTTTCGGCCTGGGAACAGCGCTGGTAATACCGATGGTTTTAGTTGTGGCAATAACATTTAGTCTGGCCAAGGACTTTCTGAGCCTATGCTCTGCCAAGGAGGAGGGGAAGCCAGGAGGAAGCAGAGACAGGCCACCTGACCCAAACTAACCAAAGAGGTATTCCATACCACAGCACATCATGCCCAGGATGAAAAACAGGGGAACCGGAATGGTTGGGATCACAGCTGGGCAGATCTTGGTGTCGGGTGGTGAGCAGTTGTATTCCCTTCCCTTGTATTTTCCCTTGTCATAATTATTATTGGTGGTAGCAGTAGTGATTTGTGTTATACCTTAGTTACTGAACAGTTCTTATCTCAGCCCATGGGAGTTACATTCTTTAGATTCTCCTCCCCATCCCTCTGGGAGCTGGGGGAAAGAAAGAGGGGAGAGTGAGTGAGTGAGTGAGTGAACTGCGTGAGCTGGGCTGAAGCCATGACAATTGGATCACATCTGTTTCTAGTTCTCAGCAGCAGTATCTGGAAGTGGTTTAGATGATTAGCACCTGTGCTTCTTGACATGTTCCTGTGGGACTAAAGGCTTTTGTTTATATAGGCTTTGGAGAGATATTAATTCTTAGACTGATATTGTGAAAATAGACACGAAGTCCCCCTTTGGTAGTCTAACGATTTTCTATATTTCACTGTGTTGTGTTTTAAGCCCAGCCAGTAACTCAGAACCACATAGCCTCTCACACTTCCCTGCTTCTTCCTCCCCCCCACTCCCAGAAGGATGGGGAGGAGAATCGAAAGAATGTAACTCCCACAGTTTGAGATAAGAAAAGTCCGGTAACTAAGGTATAATACCAACCACTGCTGCTACCACCAATAATAATGATAAGGGAAATAACAAAGGAAGAGAAAACAGCTACTCACCACCTGCCAACCGATACTCAGCCGGACCCGGGCAGGGGCTGTAGGAGTAGCTACCCGATCTAGCCCTTTGGGTAATTGCCCCCAGTTTATATATTGAGCATGTTGTGCTGTGGTATGGAATACCTCTTTGGTCAGTTTGGGTCAGGTGTCCTGTCTCTGCTTCCTCCCGGCTTCCCCTCCTCCCTGGCAGTACATGAGACACAGAAAGTCCTTGGTTAGAGTAAACATTACTGAGCGACAACTACAAACATCAGAGTATCAGTGCTGTTCCCAGGCCGAAAGTCAAAAAACCAGCACTGAACTAGCTACTAAGAAGTGGAAAAATGACTGCTACTGCTGAACCCAGGATGCACTGATAGGTTTTTTTGTCTGTTAGAAAGTTATTTTTCCCTAAAAATGATCTAAGCTAAAAATCTGACCACAGCCTTGTATACTAGGTACAATAACTTTACAAGCAAAGAACTTAAAACAATTGAGGAGATGCTGGGAATAGGCCACTGTAAAAATATATTGTTTTCTTAAATATCTGAGGATTTCATTCCAGTTTGAATAAAATAGAAGTATATTCATTGGGATATTTCTCCCTTTCAGCTGGGATCTCACTCTGAATCTATGTATATTTAATTACTGAAAAATGGAAATTCTTGAGAGAAAACTGTATTAAATTAGTCAAAAGCCATGGGACTGCTGTATCTTCCTGAAGTGTAGAAACTGTGGACCATAGTCACCTCAGCAGAGGTGGGATTTTTAACTTACTGTTACAGTATCTCATGGATTTGCTCCAGTCATTTGTATATGTTTGGGTTTTTTTTTTATAGTGTGTGTGTGTATTTTGTAAAAACGAAAAGAAAGAATTACTTGGTAACAAGCAAGCTACTTCTAACCTATGAAAGTTTACACTGAGGTTTGATTTCATTTAAGATATAATAAACTAGCATTTTGTGACAGTTCTATAATTTGTGAGCACCTTTTTTTTTTAGTGCTACTTCCAGCCCAGATTTAAAAAATAGTTTGATACTTGTATTTATCACTAGAAAACTCATAGATTGTTTTCCTATAAGCAGATTACTCTGATAACAAATGGCATTGAATCACAAAGTAATACTGATTTCTGAAAACATACTCTGTCATCTAAGCCATTGAGTCCAGCTGTATGTGTGGTTCTCCAAATCCGCAACAGACTAATCATTACAAAAAAAGTCAATATATAGATGACACAGGGTAGAACATCTGTCTCCCAGATATGAGTGACAAAGAACCCAATAGAATATTTTTTTGTTCATAGGTCTCCCACCTGTTAATTAAATAATTACGAGCTCTTGGGACAATGAGATGAATGGAGGAAGACAATATCACAAATATAGTATGCTGGAATTCTTATTTTGGGAGCTACTACTACTTTATCAATTAAGGCTAAGAAATAGATATTTGATTTCTACCTGTAAGTACAGCAGATGGCAAATACAAGCTACAAATTACAGGAGAATCTTTGCTTTGGGGCTGCAATTACAGCCACAGGGTGAGAAAGCCTAGAAAAATTTAAAGTTATGATTGATAAGTTTATGGGAATCAATTTCTGAATTCATGCATTCAGAAAATAGATTAAGTAAATGGGGAAATACTTTGCAGCTCCTAAAAGTACAAAGTTTCACTTCAGGGATAATAAACTCATAATGTTTCAGTATTTATTTCCCTTATTTAATGTAGTTGCTAGTTTGGTAAATCATATTGTGTCATGTATTTCTTCTAGAATATTGATATATATATTTCTATTTAATTAAATATTTCATGCTAATTTGTTACTATTAAACGGTAATATTTAATGCAGCAACATAGGTTAAATATTCCAACTTTAGAAATAGTTTGCATAGGAGATTGAAATTCTATTATACAAAACCTTACGTAACTGACAAACAATGTACTAGATAAATAGCATTGCACTTTAATAGGTCAAAGAAGAAGAGTGTATCTAGGTAATCGTATCTTTTTTTCCTTATTTCCTGAATTCTGATTAATACAGAATTTGCATTAACTCATAAATAAAATAATGGGATCAACCTGAAGCAGCACCACAAAAGTAATAAAAATTTGCATCTTGTGAAATATGAAACAAAGGTTATCTTTTATATTATAGCTAGAATGAAGAAGGCAAGATTACTAGTCATAGGGTAAGTAATATCACTCCGATGACACCTATGCAGCCTGGGAAGTTCCAAAGTAATATCATATTCCTGGTCTTCCAGCTGAGATCTATGCAGGAAAATTAATAAGAAAATGCCTTCATTTCATCATGATGGCATATGGGAGTTTTAGAACCCTCTAGTCCATTAGTCAGTTTTGTTAATGACTTTGCTCATCCTTTTAATCATGTGAAACATATTGACTGAGCTTCAGTTAGTTCAAAGTGCCTTTCAGAATCCTGGACAGAATCTGAGTGGTGTGAAACTTTACCTTTTCTCCCTGCAACTTATAAGTAGCTAACTTAATTTGTGATTACAAGTTTTTATAGTTTGTAAGAAAAGTAAAATGTCCATTTTAAAGTACTAAAAATTGAAATTTGGGTGCCTAACTTGTTGCCAAATTGGCTGCTTTATTCCTCAGTATTTCTGACCTATCTTCCCAGTTACAATTATGGAAAATATAATGATTCCTACACTTTTGCATAATTCTTACACAAGTATTTTATGTACAAAATTATTTCAACTCCATGAGCAACACTTTTTGCCTGCAAATCAAGATCTCAACAACAGCCTTGGAGGACTGTCTTTTTTTTTTGTTTCAGGATGACTACTTTATAATCAACCAAATGAACAGGTTTTGAAACTTTGCCATCATGAATCTGAACAGTCGTAAGGATATCAAATCCTTGTAAGAAACACAGACGCATTTCTACTAAACAATGTTGCTAGTATATCATACCTCCCTTTGTTCATTGTGATTTCATACTATCATTGACATGCTATTACAAGTTGAAATCCTGTATAAGGAAACAAATTAAAACAATAATACCTAGAATTATGGTACCTAAGTTAAAAAAAAATACGATCCTTACAAGCATTCTTTCTGCCTAGTAGTGAAAATGTTTAGGCTATGTACTTTCAAGAACTCCTTCATTGCCTGAGACTTTTCCATTTGTAGATGCCAATGATCTTTTATGAGTTCAGCCAAAACTCAATGTTGATAATTCATTTGTCTGCTTTTTTTTTGGTAGATGTTACTTTCATAACATATTCAAAACATGTCTGACAAATACTAATGGTACTGGATTCCCTCATTAATCAGTCATCAGTGATATTAGGGGGGCTACAAGGATGCTGGAAAGGGACTCTTCACCAGGGACTGGAGTGATAGGATAAGAGGTAAGGGGTACACACTAAACAGGGAAAGTTCAGGTTAGATATAAGGAAGAAGTCCTTTACTGTGAGAGTGGTGAGGCACTGGAACAAGATGCCCTAAGAAATTGTGAATGCCCCATCCCTGGCAGTGTTCAAGGCCAGGTTGCAGAGAGCCTTGGGCAATAACATCTGGTGTATGGTAAGAGGATTGGAACTAGATGGTCTTAAGGTCCTTTCCAATCCTAACTATTCTATGATTCTACTTCCTTTTCATTTTGAACAACAACAATAAAACTATCACCTCTCTACAAAATGCTTATAAAATGTACCCCCAAACCAGAACACTGGGAGTCAATTATAATTTTACTCTGAGAGTGCTATCTCAGAAGTGTCCCACGAAAGCTGCCATCATCCCAGCAATTCTGTCATAGGTAAAAGAAACCAACAAGGAAGAATTCAAGACATTTTGGGGAGAGAAGCAAAGTTCCAAATGATTGCAAGAATTTTCCATAATATTTTTGTTTAATTTGTAAAATTTAATATTTTTTCTTTTTTGTGAACTAATTCCATAAGAAGAAAAATAGTTATTTAACAACATTATGACAATAGCAAACAGTAATGAGTTAGCTTTTTCACTAGAACTTCACAAAATTTTATTTGAATAGTCTCCTGTGTAGCTAGTAGAGGAATTTCAGGCTTTTTAAACCTGGAAATTGGAAAATTCCCCTGTATTTCACCCTGGTGAGGATTTTCTTCTTTTAAAGGGCATTAAGTACTTGGAAATGACCTACTTTGTGTTCATTGACTAATTAATCCAGTTCCAATTCAGTTCACATTTAGGTAAATTACTTCAGAGAGAGCTGGGTCGAGCTGTTGTGGGTTATTTTCACTGTTTGATGTCAATGTTCTGGTGCATTCACAGAAATACACAAAATGTAGAAGTCTTTCTCTCCTACTAGGACATTCATAGTAATAATTACAATATTATTTTTCACATAAAATTATAAGCATCTTATCATTCTAACTATACTTTTACAATGATCATTGCAGAAAAGGTTACTTTCTTAAATCATGATTTTTATCATCTTGCCTCAAGTTTTGCATACCAGAGCATTATCCAGCTTTTAAAGAGCAAGTTAGCTCACACATCTGCGCACCAATACACATGTTTTTGCTGTTTGTTCGTATCTTCTACAGACATGTGTATTTTTAACATTTTACTAAATTTGAAATCTACTGCTCCTTCTGGTATGTACCAGAAGCTGGATTTCCTTTGGCTAATCTGAGACATGAGAAAGGTAGATATTTCCATTTTAGCCAAAACATAAATTATGTTGGGATTCAGTTACATGATCACAGATAGAATCATAGAATCACATTATAGAGTTGGAAAGGACCTTAAGGTCATCTAGGTCCAACCCCCTTGCCATGGGCAGGGACACCTCACATTAAACCATATCACCCAAGGCTATGTCCAGCCTGGCCTTGTACACCGCCAAGGATGGAGCATTCACAGCTTCCTCAGGCAACCCATTCCAGTGTCCCACCACCCTCAGAGTAAAGAACCTCCACCTCATAGCCAATCTAAACTTTCCTTGTTTAAGTTTGAACCCGTTAACCCTTGTCCTATCACTACAGTCCCTAATGAAGAGTCCTTCCCCAGCATCCTTATAGTCCCTGTTCAGATGCTGCAAGGCTGCTATGAGGACTCCATGCAGCCTTCTGTTCTCCAGGCTGAACAGCCCCAACTTTCTCAGCCTGTCTTCATACAGGAGGTGCTCCAGTCCCTTGATCACCATCATGTCCCTCATCTGGACTTGTTCCAACAGTTGCATGCTGTTTTTATGTTGAGGACACCAGAACTGTACACAATACTCCAAGTGAGCTCTCACAGGAGCAGAGTAGAGGGACAGGAATGCTTCCTTTGACTTGCTGATCACACTCCTTTTGATACAGCCCAGGATACGGTTGACTTTCTGTGCTGCGAGCACGCAGTGACAGCTCATGTTCAGTTTCACATTGACCAACAACCCAAGTCCTTTATCGCAGGGCAAATGTATGTATGCAGATATATGAAGCCTTCTTAGTAGTCATAGGATATCACAGATAGACTTCAACAGCTAGTAAAAGTGGATGGCTCTCCTACTGATTCCACTTCAGGGGAGAGGTCCATGTTCCTCTTCTGTTGGGGACCCCTGGCTGAATGCAGTACTCCAAATGGGATATCATATGAGTGGAGTAGAGGGGAAGAATCACCTTCCTCTTTCTGCTGGCCACACTCCTTTTGGTGCAGCCCAAGTTATGGTTGGCTTTCTGGGCTGCATGTGCATGTTGCTGGCTCATGTTGAGCTTCTTGCCAACCAGCACCGCCAAGTCTTTCGCCTTCTGAGTTTTCACAATCCATTCTTTACCCAGCCTTTAGTAGTGCTTGGTATTGCCCAGACTCAGGTACAGGACCTTGCACTTGGCTTTGTTGAATTTCATGTGTTTGCTCTTGCCCACCTCTCCAGCTTTTCAAGGTTCCTCTGAATGACCTCCCTCCAGCATGTTGACCATACCACACAGCTTAGTGTCACTGGAAAACTTGCAGAGGGCACATTAATCCCACTGTCAATGTTCCTAGCAAAGGTGCTGAACAGTTCTGATCCCAGTACTGACACCTGAGGAACGTCACTCATCACTTGTCTCCATCTGGACATTAAGCCATTGACCACAACTGTCAAAGTGCAACTATCCAGCCAATTCTTTATCCATCAAGTGGTCTACCTGTTAAATCCATGCCTCTCCAAATTACAGACAAGAATGTCATGTCACATTCTGTATGTATTATCCAACAAGTGACCATTGTCTGCTTCTAAGGGCTTTATACCTTTTCTTGTCTGTATTTTCTGCCTTGAACTCCTGACCTGCAAACTTCTCCTATATCAATAATATGTGTAATTTTTTCATATGCTGCATGGCCAGAACTTTCTCACCAACAATTTCCTAAGCCAAACTGAGCCAAAGTCAGATGGTGGTGATACACTGAAGCACTTCAGCCTGCAAAACTATTTAGTTCAGATCCAAATAGTTTTGGATGCCTCCTACTATGCGTTCAGATGTCCACAGCATGATTGAACTTCCAAGATACAGAAATTCAACTTCCTTGTGTGAAACTTTAAAACAGTCCCACAATGTTACAGTTCAATTACTTAAATGCATATGAATATGGACAATATATTTATATTACCTGTCAGATGGTTCAGTAATCAGAAGAAACAGATAAGATGCTTCTGTTATATACCAAATCTATGTATTTCTTAAATACTTCATATATAAACCTTGTTCATGTGCTATTTGTGTGATTAACTTCTGTTTGTTTCATAGAATGTTCTGGTTCAAAAAATGCATTGTAGCAAAGCTAGCTGATGGAATCCGTTTACTGAATATCAGTACCATTTCTAAATATATATTAACTGGTTGGTCTATTTACTTATTTATTGTATTATTTTATTTATTTATTTAATTAATTAATTAAACTGAACTAATAAAGGTGTTAGGAAACACAAAGAAACAACATAGCTCACATTTGAACATACAAAGGTGAAACATGTTATAGGTTCTCTTCAGAAAAAGCCTGCCTGTCATTACACATATTATGCTATTATCATTATATCACTGTCCATGTAACTGGTGAGTAAAATTTAGAAGAAAAAAATATTAGTTTTTTTCTAAGGAGATGGAAATCAGGGTGTTATTCTACCACTTAATTTTGTTGAATTTTCCTTTCTGAATATATTTTAATATTTTAGCCCTTCAGACATGATCAACACAAACATCACTCCAGAAAGTATCACTGCCTGATATAGTATATCTTCAAGGAACCAACAGTAATTTACTAGAACATCAGTTCTTCCATGAACGCTAGAATGGCCCAAAAAGAAACAACGAAAGAAAATAACAGAGAGAAAATTACATGAGGGAATATTGCACTGCATCTAATGTTTCTTTGGGTTTTTTTTCTGCAAAGTTACTGGGTCAATTTTCCAACCAGATGCTTCTAATGCAAGGAAGGGGAGGAAGCTCTGGCCTTTCCTGATTATAAACCCTTCAAAATTAATTCAAAGGTGGTTTATAGGAAATTATATTCATGAACTTCAGTTCATTTTCAAGGGAATTATTCTCCTTGAGCACTCGAAACGCATTTTTCATCCAAAGTATAGTATAAGCAAACAATGACAAGCTCAATCCATCTCCCACTTTTCTAACAGAGACAAAGTCTAAGGCATTTCTCTAAGGAATCAGATTTTATTTCACAGTGATAAAATAGGAGAGATTTGGGTGAGTCCAGATGGTTTCCTTTGCTCTTATTGGACTTGATTAATTAATTGTTGTCAGATGTTAATCTATAAAACACACCAAATGTGAGATTTACCAAGTTCTTTCAGGCACTGCACTCCCTTTCACACTGTCACCAGGTTGATTTAAGTTTCTGTGTATAGTCTTGTGATGTTGACGTTTTATTCTTCAAAAAGATCTGCAAGTCTGTTAAAATGCATGGCTTGTATTGTCATCGCAAACAGATTGCTGTGGCTCTAAGGCTGTAATAGGGCTTGAACCCATATCACAGAACCTGCTGGACTGCCGCATCTGTGATAAATGAAGATGAATTTTCTGCTTTGAGAAAAATCATGAGGTAGTCTAGATGATCAAATTCATATGGCGACGGATCATGCAATTAGTTTTGTAGTTCTGAGTTAAAATTTACACATGTGTAATTGCAACTTTGAGTTCCATGGCTAATTCTACCTAAGTGTCCATAAATACTTATCTATGCCATTTTTCACAGGGTGCCAATCAGTAGTCTGGTTCCTGTGAACCACTGTCTTAAGTGTGCAATGGTCACATTTCAACATTTGGAGAACTGAGGCAGCATGTACAGCACTCAGAACTATTCTACTGAAGCTCAGATTTAGCTTTTAGACAGAATATTGCTAAACTGATCAAAATCTATTTATTGGATCTGTCTCTAAATCATTCATTTTGGGGAAAAGACCAGGTTATTCCCATTTGTCTTCTTATGATCTATGAATACAGCAAATGAAATTCAGTGTAAAGAAACAGAGATGACCTTGTCTTTATGCAAAATTTATCTCTGTAATTCTTATGGCTGATGTAGACAATGTATCTTTGAGAGAATTTAGAACTTTCTAAGGGATATCACTTGGGTTGCAGGGATAAACAACGAGAAAAAAGAGGTCTGTTCCCCAATCCTGCTTAGTCAACATGTGATATGCCAGAAATACGTATTTGCAAAGGTAATGATACTGACTTTAAGTAACCTGAAATTATTTGATGCATGATTATAAAATCTAACATTAAAATAGGAAAATGTATTTTTAAATTGTTATGAGGAAAAGAGAAGGGAAGAATATTCACCACTGTTACATTATTACTTGAAATTCTGTACATTTTCTTACTTGCCTTTTTTTTTTTTTACCTAGTATTTTGTCTGAGTATTGCCTATTTGTGTCTTCTTCACAGTCTATCTGAAGTAGTTTTCTGTCTCTTGATACACAGGTCTGTTCATGTCTGTCATTCCTTTGAAATTACTGGCTTTTCTAACACTATTCATATCTGTGTTACTTGAATGAAACTTTAAATAGGCAAAAGAAGATTGCTAGAGAGGAGAGAAGGGGAAAGGAGAGGAGGAAATATTACCTAAGAGGAATGAACACATAAGCAATCTTTCATGAAGATTTGAGAAACATTGTCTTTAGTTTCTTCAGTAGCAGTGTCTTTTGTTTCTAGAAGAACATTGTTAGCCAGAATTACTTCTTGAAACCACTATGGTGTTTTATTAAGTAGCAGATGGTTCTATCAGCTTATCGTGTCTGTCCTTCATCAGCTATAACAACAGGCATTAACAGATTTTATGCTAAGTTAAAGAAAAAATAACAGAAAAAGAATACCTGAAAAGCTTTAGATAGATTTTTTTTCCTCTTATTTTACAGGTATTTGACTGAGAAGAAGATTACGATGCTAGATTTAACCCTAAAGGAAGGATACCCTTCAACAAGAGTCATCTTTTTTTTCTTGTAAGTCTATTGTGATTTTTATACATTCATTGAGAAATAAAGGCTTTCTTGCCATAACCAAGGCAAGCAACAACTTTCAAGCTTGCTTTCAAATACTTTGCATACAATTAATCAGAAAACAACAGTAAATACATTATAAGTATTTATTATATGCAGTTGTAGTGTTTACTTGATGAAGACTTCCGTTGTTCATCTAGTGTCGCACATTTCAACCAGTCCCCAGACAATATTTTTCAGAAAAGTTAGTACCTTTATCATGTAATTGCCCCTTGTACTACACCTTCTGTTAAAACTCATACTTTTTCTTGGCAGTGTTCCCAGGAATCTTGTGCATAACTATTTATTTATTTAATTTATTGAAAAAATATTACAATGTCTGTTTTCAAAACTCAACAATATGCTAGTTGGTAGATTTTAGTCAATGAATGCTTGTGATCATCTGAAAGGTATGTCAGATGCATATTCATTCAACAATGTAGGAACAATTTTGTTGCTTTTTCCTGTAAGAGCACTTTATCTGGACATATTTTAATTCTTTTTACATACCTGCAGAAATAAAGGGATATAGCTACTCAAAGTGAAGTCATCTTTAAAACACAGATTAAGACTTCAAGATATTGTTTATGCCATCAGTAATCATAAAACTCTGCAAGCCAGATGGTGTTAGCATATATCTAATAAGAGAGATAATTTGTTGGCATTAATTTCAGGTATGAAGAATTCAATTATCAGGTGTCAATCAGATTTTATTTATAGATATGCTCTAGATAGATCAACAAGGCACTATCTTGCAAAAGTATGATTTTAATCTCTACTCTTGTCTATATCTAAGTCTTTATATTTTCAAGCACTTCATAAATATTGTAACCCAATCACATCTTTTTACACAAAGTAACTACAAGTATTAAGCTAATATGTATGGAAGAATGTGTGATTATGTCTGAGTAAGTCTTTCATCAACCTAGTTGAGTGAGTGGATTTTTACTACACAGATGTCCATGGCAATGAGACAATGTTTTTGAGAATACACTTCTACAGGCACCTCTGTGTATAGAATTCTACTCTAAGGATTACACAACAGGTACACTGTGTGGCCAGTGGGAAATACATTTAAATTTTGCATAAACCTTCTCCAGCTAATAAATACATACTGGGTAATTTGTTCATAATGCAGCTGTCGGCATGCAACTGAATGTGTGATACGTATCTAGTGGCATTTAGAATATTTCAATGAATCTGGGACAGCCACATTTAACACAGGATCTAAGAAAAGAAAGATGCATGTATTTCTGGAGAAGCAACTGAAGGCCAGTGCAGATACTGTAGGGTAACCCAGCTTGTGCTTGACACCTACATTTAGGTGACTGAATCACCCCTTCATTTGTTATTCTTTTTTAAAAAATTTTGTAACACATTCCACAATTCCACAATGTAGGAGAAGGTCTCTCCTTGAGTTAGATTACTACCCCAGTAAGAGTTACAGTAATTGTTCAGCAACAGCTTCACAATTATTTTAGATTGTCATAGTGTCCTGGGTTCAGCTTACTTTGTTACCGCCTTATTTATGTAAAACAGGCAGGCAGAAAAAAACTTACTTCTCAAGTAGAATTTGAAGAGAATGTTGAAGATGTCTGTTTAGTTATGGTAATAATTTTTTTAATAATTTCATGTAGAGAGAAATGGTGTGAGTTACTTTGTAGTTCAAAACTATTTATGGCAACATAGAAAACAGCAGAAGGGTTCTGACATAAATTTTAATTTGCTTAGGTGCATATTTCTGCATCTGTTCTCTTGTGTGGATGGGCTTTTTTTTTTCTGTATATGAAAGTTCTAACTGACTTGACAACTTCTTGAAAGAACTGTATCTCATTCACGTTTACACCACAACTTCTTTAGAGTCAGACTGAAGAACGAAATAGAAATCAGAACTCAAAAGGGGTAAGTCAGAGAGGTTCAGGAAGCGACATGTTGAAGACAGGTAAAAAAGCAAGTTTTGGAAGAATAACACCCAAAAAGGTTAATGCAAAAAGAGGTGGAAAATAGAAATCAAATGGTGTTACTTTAACAAGTAATCTGGGACATACCTTTTGGAAGGAAACAGCAATTGGATTTTCTTATTAGGAAATATAAATTGGAAACTAGAGATAAAACTTCAGTGGAAAGTGCTGGGGGATAAACTGAGAATAAAAACAGTGATCAGAATCAAAAGGCATAGAAGGGGTAGGAAAGACAAGAAGTGAAGCAGGAGCAAGGATCAAGATATTTTGCAACTGTCATCAGTTTTTTTAGTAGTTCAAGAAGCAGAGGTCTTTAAGATGGATCCAAAGACTTGTCCTTTCTCACAAATCATGTGGGTATAAGCACAATTCAAATTCCTGTGCAAAACTGTATCTAGAGGTCTAGCATTATGTGCAATTTTCTTTACAAGTGGCAGCTTTTCATAGACTGTGTATAGACTGATTAGTAATATAAAGTCAGCAGTGTATAAGTAGTATATTATTTATACTCCAGATGCCTTATTGGAATGATAAAAATATCTTATTGGAAAAGCTCTCAATCCTGGTGTGAGCAAGACTTTCTCATTCAAGGTGTTCCTATGTTAAATTATCCCAAAATATGTCCTCTATTGTCCAAGATAATTCCCTACAACTTCAGCTGAAAGGGGGACATTCAGGCTTAGATTCTGCAGATATTCAGACATCCCAAATTTTTTCCACGTAGTATCTGCATAATTCAGGTTATTAAATTGGTAGGCTTAAAATGGAAGATTGAAATTTAGATCAATTCACTTGGATTTTAAATTCACTACTTCTTACTTTGCTTTTCTTCTTCTTTTAGCCCACTGTCAGATTCAGTCTATCATCTTATATTGAGAAGTTGTTTAGCTTTTAAACCTTCAGGATGTCCTTAATATTGTTTTGGATGTTTGTAATTACAGCAGGTTTCAGGATTCTTTTCTAAATCACACAAATAACTCTGTCTTTTATACAGTTTTCTTTATATCTTTTTTTCCTTCTTTCTCAATGATAGGGATTGTTATAATCTTTGTCACTCCATAATCATTTGGGAAATACCACTATAATCCATAAAGGGTCAACATTATAGCAGGAGTCTTAGGAGCATAGGTTTACCGTTTAAAACAGTGTATTCTAGTGTTTTTTTACCATTCCAAGAACTGAAAAAAAATTCACTATCTTCTCCTTGATAGACTGCTAGAGATACATCATAGATAGGAAAGTTTTGGAAAATTTCTTATCTAAATCCCATAAAATAGAAGTAATGAAGTAATTTTGATAGATGTTGGATAAAGCCGACCGCATTACAGCTAAAGTTGTACCCATTATTATTTGTCCACTAGCTCAAAATCTAAAGTAGATCTCGAGGTTTTCACATTTAGATTTCAAGATTTCACATTTTGCTTGTCTGAAAGAACAATATTGTTGAACTTTGCTGTGTTTCAGATAAATCACAAAATTCCCAGTAATTTAATTTGAATATTTTTGTGATTTGTTCTGCAAGACATTCAAAAGCATGAACAATGAATATGCTAGATTGTTTCATGTTTTTTCATGTAGGGCCTTATGAATTACACTCATTAGATATGAGTGATTACTGCATGTTTTACTGCATTTCTGGAAAAGATAGGCAAACAGTTAATTAAAAAGTACAGGGTATGTTACAACACTGGTGAGCAAATATATTTGGTACCCTGCATTAATTGGCTTAATAATGAGTGACATCATTGGATTAAATTCATATATTTTCAGTATGCCATGAGAGTGTCTGGAGAAAGCATAGATATAGACATTCAAGGTAGGAAGCAATCAAAGCAATCATAGAATCATAGAATAGTTAGGGTTGGAAAGGACCTGAAGATCATCTAGTCCCAACCCCCCTGCCATGGGCACGGACACCTCACACTAAAACATGTCACACGAACCTCTGTCCAACCTGGCCTGGAACACCACCAGCAATGGAGCATTCACAACTTTCCTGGGCAACCCATTCCAGGGTCTCACCACCCACACAGTAGAGAATTTCTCCCTCATATCCAATATCAGCTTCCCCTGTTTAAGTTTGAACCCGTTACTCCTTGTCCTCTCACTACAGTCCCTAATGCAGAGTCCCTCCCCAGCATCCCTATAGGCCCTCTTCAGATACTGGAAAACTGCTATGAGGTCTCCATGCAGCCTTCTCTTCTCCAGGCTGAACAGACCCAACTTTCTCAGCCTATCTACATACGGGAGGTGCTCCAGTCCCATGATCATCCTCATGGCCCTCCTCTGGACTTGTTCCAACAGTTCCATGTCCTTT
>JANRGW010022116.1:0-22792 GCA_024733675.1 Psilopsiagon aymara
TTTCCCCCCCCCCCCCCCCACTGCAAGCTGAGTTAAGTAGGTGAAAATCCTGTCTTCAAATCTCAAGTTTCAAGAAACTTCAGATTTTAGAACAACTGACTTCCTTTTCCAGTGATGTGTCAAGTCCAGTGTTTCAGTGTGAAATACTGATGTGAGAGACTGCCATAATATAATGTGTTTAACCACCTCAGTGATGCATCAGCTGAAAGGAGTTCCTCCAAAAAAGAAAAAGAAAAAAAAAAAACCCAAACAAAAAGCCCTTACTAAAATAATAGAACTAGTCATCTAGTGAATGTATCATATTTATTTTTTATAGCAAATTCAGTATCAGTTGCAGGTCGATTCACATTTACAGGTTGAAGAAACTACATGAAAGCCTATTAATTTCTCCCAAACTTTAAAGTGCTTTTCCAGGGTCTCACTCTAACACTTGTTTTACTTGTATTTAAGTTCAAAACCTGACAGTTCCCATACAAGGTAGCATAGTCTTCATGAATTATCAGCAATGACTTCACAGACATTGGGAACCACGGTTGGGTGACTTGGCTGGCATGTGGGTGTGAAGACTTGTGAGTATGAAGATACAGAAAACTGAATGAAATGGGAAGGAGATCTTTCCAGGTGAGTAGACGCCATGCACTGTTCTGTTTCTTGAATACCACTTTCCAACTCTGTCGTCGGGGGGAAAAAAGCTTATCCTAAGCATTCTTTCCTGCTGCAGGGGCAGAGCATGCCTGTCAGAAAGCAGGAACACTGGTGGGGTTGACAGCCACAGAATGACACTAGAAGCAGCAGTGAGACCCTGGAGCTGGAGGTACGTCTTGTCTGTGAAAGAGAAACTCACAGGACAAATTAGTTGAATGCACTCTATGTGGACAAACCAGAGCTGTCTGCAGCCTGGGAGAAGATTGGAGCAGACTGTGGGTGTCTGTTGACCACTGATGAAACAACAACCAAAATACTCTTCAAACAGAAAATTGAATGCATTTACTCTCTCTCCTGTTGAATGCAGGCTCTGTTGGCTGCTGATGGAGTTTGGCTGAGCCCTGAATGTGTAGACCAAAACTAAATCATTACCAGTCTGTCTGAAATCTTGTCTGCCAGCAAGCACAACAGAAATTATGTCTGTACAAGTGCTGCTGACGCTGAGTTAAGATGTATCATAACAATGAGCTGCTTCACTAATTCTAACTGAACATGAGAGTCTTGGCTCGCTACTTGTGGCTGTGTGTAACCTTTTCAAAGCACCCAAATATCTTAGTAGCTCGAACATCATTGAAAGTTAGATAGCTGAAAGGTGACTAACATGAGCAACAGTCTAAATGCAGTGAAGTGCCTAGAATGGTCTCATAAATCTCAGAGCTCTCCTTCTACCCAAGTTTTGGCAGTTGTACTCTGCAGAAGTTGCGTAGTGACTGGTTGAGTGTTAAACAGTGCATAGTTCGTCAAATATGGCTGTTTTCTGAAAGGGCCAGTAGCTGCTAATTTTTTTCAGCCATCCATCACCCCTACTTGCCCATGCCTGTTGATCTTCTCTGGGACTTTGCACCTGCCACATGATGTTGGTCTATAGGTGTGTGGTGGTGCACATATGCACCATATGCTACCCAAGGTGGTGGTGAGTGTGGAGTATTCTCAAAGTATGCAGCATGCCAGTTGTCTCTAGCTCAGTAAGGACTGGAGGATTTTTTTGCCTGTGGATCTTTTACATGCAAGTCAGGCTTCACATAGCCCAAAGTCAAAAAAAAAAAAAAAAAAGGAAAGAAAAAATCCTCCTCTGCAGAGACAAAAGCAACATGTGGCTGGAAGATAACAGAAATGTACATGCAAGCGAAAAAAATAAAAAATGGAAATATGAAAATGAGGGGTGGGGGGGTATTTTTTGTTTTTAAGCAAGAGAACTGATTCACTTGTCATTGCTGGAAATTACATGGGGCTTTATTTCCTTAGCAGCCCATCTCAGAAAAACAAACTAGAAAAAAATTCTATAGATAAGAAGCACCATCACAGTACCGTCTTTTTGAGTGGCTTCATCAGTGAGAGCCTTTTATAAAACTTTGCAGCCAGTCTGGAAAACAACAAAACCAAAAAAGATAAAGGAAAAAGTGCACATTAGAACAAAATGAGCAGAATACAGATGTGCAGGCTTCCTGCCTTCCCAGCTCTGTTTCCAGTCTTGCTATGATGTCACACCTTCCAGACAAA
Source organism: Psilopsiagon aymara (assembly GCA_024733675.1). Classification (NCBI taxonomy): domain Eukaryota; kingdom Metazoa; phylum Chordata; class Aves; order Psittaciformes; family Psittacidae; genus Psilopsiagon; species Psilopsiagon aymara. Next base: position 2,206 of record JANRGW010022116.1, read on the forward strand.
CAGTGGATTTATTTTAAAAAACTGTCATTTTTCTCAGCTCCTCCCTCCTTCCATGTTGCTTTTCTCTGGCCATAGCCCCACATCTTTGCCAGATATTTAACATACGAATGATTACCTCAGCTTCTGGCAGGCTCTGCCCCTGCTCTATGGTGGTTTAAACAAGATACCTGGTATCTGCAAAAAAAATCGGTGTGCTCAGAGAGGATGGTTGTCTCTGAGCCACATCTCACTGGAGTTTACAGTTAGGAGCTGCCTCCAGGAGCAGCAGAGAGATACAGACTAGTCTTAAAGACGCAAACTGCTGGGATCACTGTTCCTTCTTTTAATGAATCAGTCTGTATTTACAGAAAATAAAGTAAAAAACCAGCCATGGTCCTGTAATTTTCATTGGTCCCAAGAAGCCAAGTATTCCTCAGTAGGGAAGAAAATTAGTTATCTAGGCTTCTTCTTCTTATGCAAGGATTTTGTGCAAATTTTGCCCAAACTGCATTTTAAAGTGCATGGAACTGGGACTTTCTCCCACCAAGGGTCTTTACTGTGTCAGGTACAGTTAGAAACCAAGGCTAATTTGGGCCAACATTCCATTATGTGTAGTAAAGTGATAGGGAAATGTACTTTATTTTAAGGTACTGGCCTGTGTGTGGAAGCAATCCTGACTTTGGAAAGAAACATAGGCCCAATTTGCACATATAGACACTAAATTTTCAGGGTAAAAAGTTAATCAATGACCTATTGAGTTTACTTTCCAAAATACATCCCCAAAACTGCTAGTGCTCCAAGTGTGAAGCTGCATTGATTGCCTGTTTAAACACCAGAAAACACTTATATTTTTTTAATTGATAATTAGTTTCAACATTACTTAGTAAAAGTAGCTTCCCATTGAACAGCCAATAAATAATCTAAAATTGGGGTAATTTATCAGTTCCATGCTATACAAGAGGAGCCTAATGGCATCCCAGCCTTTATGGAAGGGAGCAGGGCTCTGTGGTGCAACAGAAAAGGCAGCAGATACGCTATTCATTCATTAGTCATCAGAAACAATTAGGGAATCGTGGTCCCATCTCCGTACCATCTGACTAATAACAAGATGTGCTTCAGAGCATGCTGTTTTGAAGACTGGAGAAGTCAGGATTGTAGTTAGACCTATAGTTGTACATGCCAGCGATGCTCAGACCTTCAGAGCAAAGTAGCCCTGACCCTCACTAGCTCACGAAAAGCCCACTCCTTTATTTGTGTGTGTTGTAATATCCAGACTCCAAACAAAGTTGAACATGAGACAACCTCAATTTCCTTGGTGAGCAGGGAATCCTTACTAGTTCTCCCCTTGCTTGGCTGTTCTCATTATCTTATTCTCCAACATTTTTGTTTGGAGAAATAGTCCCAACATGCAGGATGGTGTGGCTGCAACACAGTGCACCCAGAAGAGGCTTGTGTATAACAGGTCAGTGCCTGACAGGCTTCCATGTGTCCTGCTTTAACAAAGTGTTCATGACCCTAAGCAATAGGCGTATGAACACGGAAGGCAATAATTGGCGACAGAGGAGTATTTGCTTTTTTGTATTTCATATAAGTCTGGAGAAAACAAGTTTTCCTTTCTCTTGACAGACTAGTATCCTTTTACTGCACCCCATTTGATCTTTATTGTCACCCTGTTCCCACAATTTGTAATCTACTTTGCACAGATATTTTCTCTACTTGTTTCCTCTAGCAGGAAAGCAGTAACTCCTGGGCCCCACTCCATATGTTAATTGAGAAGTGTGTTGCTGGTTTGGTAGGAGTATTTTCTTGTCTTAATAATATAGTTTTTGATAATTTGTGGGAGGTCTTCAGTGGAAGTCTGTCATGGACATTGTAACCAGAAGAGTTTTAGCATCTTTTATGAGAGCAAAAAAACAGATCTTTGTGATATTTAGTCAGTTCTTTGCTCTTTTTGGTAAATCTTTGGAGTTATCTATTGTTTAAAAAAAAAAAAACAAACAAAAAAGCTAAAACAAAACAAAAAAAACCCCCACGCCTCCTGTTCTCTAGTTCTTGTAGCTTAAAAAAAGAAAGAAATCTGTAAATATACCCCCAAAATGATTAAAGGTGAGGGATATCTCAGGGGAGCGATATTATTAAGAACACTGCAAGGTGAGAATTGCTATATTGTACTAGGGAAGCAGTCGATATATTGCAGCATCAAATCTCTGGCAGGGGCCAGGGTCTGAGTATTCAGTTGAAGACACAGAATTCTGTAATAGCAAATGAGGACTACAGTGTTCCAAACCCAAGTCTCTTTTTATTTCCCAGAAATTCATGTTACCTGTTGTAATACTGGAGATCCTTGTATTACACAAACATCAGATTTCTGTATTTGTTCTGTCAGGTTTAAACTGACTGTGGTGAAATATCTTAGCATTGCATATTGAAAGCCTAAATATCCACAGTGAGGAAACAAAGGGTTTCCTTTTATTGGTTTTGAATTTGCATCTCTCTACTGTCACTCCTTGTCCTTGTGTTACAAAACAAGAACAGAAGTGCTAGATCTGTATTCTCTAAACCAGCCACAGTTTCACATACTTTTTATCATGTTCCAGAGGAAGCTGTGCTATTGTTTTATACAATGCCAGTAGTACCACAGTGCTTCAGTTTTGTGAAATGCAGTTCTTTATTCCCACTATTATCATTTCCTAGGATATTAGAAAAGATCCTGACCCAAAAGGTTGGATTAAGTTCTTCACTTCTTCAACAGCTGAGGTCAGTGGCTCCTGACATTTGGTTTGCACTTCTTACTCAGTTTGAGACAGGATACAAATAGACACTCCCAAACCAAAAAACAAGCAAGTCTTGGGGGCAGCTGTTTCTGCTGTTGTGCCACTAATGAGTAAGCCCTAAAGAAGGTAATTTCTTTTCTCTTATCCATTATGTAGTATCAAAACCTGAATTCAAAACTTTCTGCAGTTTTAAAAGGTCTTCCATTAGTGCTGGGGTTTTTGAATAAACTGTGCACCTGATACTACTCAGACCCTAATTACTGTAAGTCAGGTACTCAATTATTTCTGCAAGAAACCTTTTGTATTATTAAAATGCAAAAATATCTATCATCTGACTGACTTCTATATAAAGGTGGAGGGGAAGGAGCCACAAATAGCTTGAGTTACTCAAGCATAAGGTATTTTTATTCAATTGAGCCCTTTAGCTCAGATTAGGATCATAGCCTCCTTTGAATGTGCCAGTTACTTTGAGTTATTAGTGCAGCATTGAAAAACTGACACTTCTAGACATCCCTGACAAGTTCAAATAAAATCCATTAGAATCTTCTGAATTTAAATCTCACTGGAAACTTGAATTTACAAAAATGCATGTCTACAGTGTATATGAATCCTTACAGGAAAAAAAGAAAACAAATTATGGCAGCATGGAAAAGTCCTATTTATATTTTGATTCTTAATATTGGTTGAAGAAGAGCTGTATGTTGTAATGAACAAATTTGTAATGGATCCTGAGGAAACAGTTAAAAGATTGTGCTTATCATAAAGAGTGATATTTTTTTTTCTTATATTCCTGCACAGTAAGAGACAATTGCATCAATGTCAGGTTCTGTTGGAAGGCTATTGATTGGTTTATTTTTTTGTACATATATGATAAGGGAAATATAACATATTTCTTTATAATTTAATATTATATTTATAATATAAAAATAAACTCCAGAGTTACAATGCTTTTACTCCACTGGCTTTATAAAAATGTCCAGTGTTTTAACAGATGGGCAAGTCAGAACTGACCAGCAAGAAAAAAAGCACCAAACCAAACTTCTCTAAAACTAATACATCTCAAGGAGGTTATAATTATTTCCTTCTCTGTGATTTACAGCAACATATTGAAAGCTAATGAAGATAAACGTAACATTTACTGGGTAAGAAATTGTGGAAGGAAATAAACAAACGTAAGATATAGTGCATCTAAGTAAACACAAAGGTTGTAAAACCTTCAAACTCAAATATCAAGAGCACTGCAAATTAATGCTGCACACAATAGACCCTTTGGAAGCTAACTTAATCCACCCCCATGTATCTACATAAGGGCCATGCATAACAATGCATGAGCTGGATTTCCATTAGAGTTTCCTCTGCAGGCTGTCAGTTGTTTGAAGAAATAACAATTTCCTAGGCATGAAAGCTTTTTCAGAATGTTCCCACTGATGTGTAATAAAAGTGACTTTACTTTTTTTTTCTTTTCCCCTCTCCCTCAGCCCCTCCCCCCGAGAAGTGACTTTGGCGGGGAGGAGGATGGACTTAGACTTTTGGCCCCCTACCAGTTTACCTTGCCTGGATTATCAGTGCAGGTGTTAAAATAATTGAAGGTGTGGTAGAAGATACAACCCCTAATAGCTTTTCCTATATGGAGATTACCTAGGTAGAGAATGCCAGAGTACCTGAAGAATAGGCATGTGAGTACCTTATTAACATAGCACCATTCAGCGGCAGCTGCATATCTGAAAAAAAAAAAAAAAACCTTTAAAGAGCCTATTCATCTATGTTAATGGGCCCATTGCACAGTACATTGTGTGGGAAATTAAGTCTCTGGCTGTGAACTTCCTGTGCTGTGCAAGCTGCCTTGACTCTTTTTTATTGCTTCAGTGTTATTATCTCCTCCTGGAAATAAAAACAATCATGTTCTCACATTTGAGAAGCCAAAACATTCCCAGATAACAAACTGGTTGAAAGTTTCTTTTGTTTCCCTTATTAAGTGAAAAAATATGTTTTGAAATTAAAGTAAACCCTAAATTAACATCAAAGCCCATCAAATTAGCTGAGCTGTCATGTGCATGACAATGTTGGGTTTTCTTCTTTTTTTTCCCCTCCCCTGTAAAATACACAATTTAAATTGCTTTCCTATTTATTGTTCCTTCCTTGGAATTAATTTTTGCCACAAAATATGTTAATTTATTCAAATGAGACATGATTTTTGAATGTTTAACTGGCAAAAGAACTGCTTGCTTTCTGAAAGGCTGAGGTGGAAAATAGCATTTTTTTTTGAAGCATTTTTCCAAAATAAATAAATTTTCCCTTTCCATTTTAGCACCGAGTGGATCAATTCTTTAGAAGTAGATCTGGAAAATATATTTTTTAAAAAAAAGGAAATTTTGCTTATTCAACTTATTTTCAAGTTCTGCCATGAATTTGAGAATAGTATATGATGTTGTACAGCCTATATCACCTTCAAGAAACAATTATCATCAAATATTTAAACAATTTGTCATCCTCTCTTAATGATCTGTATGCTGCACATTGCATCATCGTCATCATTATCATCATTATCTTCATCATGCTGATAAAAGAAAGGACTAATGATCAATACTAACTGATTACAACTCAATTAAGGAGGATCTTTTCAGTGTAAATTTTTTTAATCTTGCCTCTTCCAGTTCTTCTGCATTTTCAAGTTAACTTAATACATTCCACTATTTAACATGTTTAATGAGCATACTGGAATATAAGTAAAATTGTCATTTAATGTTCTTTATCGCTTCCATGGTGCATACTTAACTTCCCTTGGACAACACTAATGTACAAAGAGCAGCCCAAAAAATCCAAACTCTTGCTGTTAGAAAATGAGAGTTCTTCACGTAAATTGCAATAGAATTTAGCTCTTCAGATAAGCAGCTATCTAGAAGCACTGCAAAGATGGCTAGGAAATGCTTCCAATCAGTTACCAAGCAGTAGAGAGAGAGGAAGAAAGCCAGTGTGGAAGAAGGCTCCTAATACAAATCATCACCCTATCCAGTCTGTTTGCACAGACTTCCCTTGCAGCCATCCTATTATATTTCTTCAAAATTTTATCTGTGAAATTTTTGGGGCAGGGATGGTTTGGTACACACAGTACCTTGCTCTGTTTTCTATGCTTGACAGTGCTCAACAGTGTTATCATAATGCAAATTATTGTTGTTGCTGGTAGCGACTGTGCTGAGTGCTCTTTGGGTATCTGCAAATCTGACAAGTGGTAATACAGTGATATCAGAGAGGAAATCAATATTTCATATTAGTTAATGATTTAATTATGGAAATCCTTCCCTTAATGCCATTTGTTAACTAAAGTTACCATAAACTGTACTCTGTTCAGCTCATCTTTCAGTGGCATTCTGAATTACACCTTCCTGACATTTCAATATTGGAATATTAAACAGATTTCTCCTTCCAGTCCAGTCCAACACTTTGTTCACAATGCAGGCCATCTGGGATTGAGTACCCATTAATGCTCTGGGAGGCACTGTTAAGAGTTTGCATATTTTAAAAAGTCAGAGAAAATTAGAACTGCAGGAAGACTCACACATTGCACTCTCATTACATCAGTATATTTGACATCCACATTATTACTGTTTTTCCAGTGGTATTTTGCATTGTATTTTTTTCCCCTGCCCATATATTTATTTTTTAAAACTAGTTGAATCTTCCTTTTTTGCTTCCTTTTTTTTTCTTTTTTTGAAGACTGACATTTTGCAGGTTTTATAGGGTGTTGTTGAGAGTTTAAAAACATACAGTGAAGTTCCAGGTTAGCCATTCCCATTTAATCACTTTTACACAGCAATGTTATTTTTATATAGCAAGTGTGCTGTTGGCATTTCCAGAATCACAGAGAGGGCAGTAATTTGGGCACAAGCAAAATTTTTTGAAACAGTTCCTGTAAAGATAATTCAGATTAATGGGCCATTTACAGTCTTGCTAACTTGCTAACTGGGTATGTGCTCTAGGTAATCAGGGTGACATTACTGCCGGCACAAAAATGACATCTCGTCGTCAGAAATTTTCTTCATTGGCAGAGAAAATGCCAGGCGCATCACCTCTGACTGTGTGGCCACCACAACTATTAACCTTATTGATTTGGAGTCATGCTGTGCCATACTGGAAAACTGCTCCCTGCTGAAAGACTCAAGTGGAACAATCCTGAACCATGAACAAAAACTCAATAACAAAATGTAGTAGGCACCTTTCTCCATTAAGTATTCCTCAAAGTATATCACATTAGAGAACATCAGCATAAGGAACTTCCCTTGGGATTCTGTGATCTCCGAGAAACTAACATAGAAAATAGCAAAAGGAAAGGATGTGCATATTGCTAAAGGTACTTTATGTCACTTGATTTTGTTCTCAGATATCTTCCTATAATGATATTTTAATTTTTTACTGTAACACAGTTCCCCTTTCTAAACCTTAAAAGTCTAACTTGCTGTTTGTTTTTAATGATGATTGTGGCTGGTAAATCATCCAGTGACAGATGAATTTGAAAAAGAAAGTTTTTTCTCCTTTATGAACCCTTCAACATTTTCATGTATTTATCAGCATTTATTTTTGAGAGCCTCTTTGTGATGGGGTTTGAAAATGAAACAAGCCATCTAACTCTTGTCAGCCTCATACAGTTAACAAAGAAGGCAACAAAAGGAGTTCCAGAGCTTCATATTTCTTGACAAAAGATAGAGGACTGCAGTAAGTCCCATTCATATTTAAATGTTCCTGGCTTTGGAAATAAAAGTCCATCTTTCATGTTACCATTTCCATTCCTTACTTTTCTGTTGGCTTTTGCCAGCAGTGAAAACTATATCCCAAAAATTAGTGTGAGTCTTAAGTTCAGCTTGCAGAACTTTTATTCCTGAAAATATTCCTTGTCACAGATGACAGAGGCTTTCTTAAAGAACAGTTGACATTGTTATAGTTTGTAAATGTCTTGGAAAACATTTAGGACAAGAAAAGTGTGAGTGCAACCTCTCTGTACACATGTGAGCAATGACAAGTTATAGCTGAGTAAACTTTATTAAAGCCAATGAGACCCTTTCATCGGGGAAGAATACTCACAGGAGTAAGGGGTACAGGAAGGGACAGGATCATTTCTGTTGCTCAGTACTGTGACAACATAATTTTTCCCAAGGTATGACCTGAAAACTTGACAGCTAAAACCTACAGGCGCAGAGTTTAATTTTTCATTAGTTTTGGTGTTAATGAATAGACAAGAGTTCATTAAAAGTGCTCCTCGCTCTGTGGTCAGTCATGCCTAACATTTTGTATATTTATCTATATTACATATTTTAATATTTTTTTTCAGAGAAAATTCTGGATTATATGGGGGGAAAATGAAAAGAAAATGCAGTGATATATTAGAAAATATTATCAGTTACTTGGAAGGAAGTGATTTCTCAAAGCCACATAAAAGTCTGGAAACTATTCTTTTTATTCCTTAGGAAATAACCCTGGGTTTCTAATTAATATCATGAAATTAAGGCCATTTATTTGAAAAACTGAAAAAAAAAAGATCTATATACACTCCAAAGTTCAGTGTTTGTCCCTGAGCTCTAACATGGGATATACTGTGTGAAAGTCTGACATGGGATACACCATATATCATCTCTATTTAGAGCCCCTAGGCAGGAAGTATGGAAAAAAAAAAAATCAAAATTACTGTTTTTCTTTACTGAAATCCCTCTAAGGAATTCATTGGAATGAGCTCTGTCTGCCCATCTAATTGATAATTATTTAATTAGCAATTTATAATGATAATGGGATTTTACCCCCCACCAGTCCAGCTTGTCTGTAAGAAAAATATAAGTAGACAACCTTATGTATTACTTTACCACTTTTGGCTGTTGGCACAAGATATTGTGGGCCAGTGTTGCGATTCCCTACAGTTAAACCATAAAAGCAATGTATTCATATATTTCCTTTGCCCACAGTGTTTCCTTTTCTCATTACTGTGGGTGACTGGCATTCTCACAATGTGTGTGGGTGCACAGGCTTGTTGTGTCACCATGGACAGTTCTAAGAGCAGCTTCATTAGTTCTTTTTACAACAAAAGCTAGGGTTTTTTTCCTGCCTTCTCTTTCTTTCCTTTAGTTGGCATGCGGGTTGAATTTTTCCTGGACCCCCTGCTTGACTTTTTTTTTAGAGCTCCTTTTGAACAGTGCAGCAGTGTGAACACTAGGAATTGTAACTGATAGACTGTTTGCAGGAGAACTCATGAAAGTTCTCTTTGTTCACTTCACATCAACCAGGTTTATGCAGACCCTCCCCCACCTCAGCCAAACAGGGAAAAGGAAATCCACTTTTAATTATACATTGATGGGAATCACTGTATAGTGAAATTGCATCAAGTGGAGAATGCCCACTTTATACTCTTTTATCTAAGAATCCAAAAGAAGCACTGGTGTAAAAAAAAACCAAAAAGGATACGCAAGCATAGACTCCCCAGTATATAGCCAGGCCTGAATAATTTAAATCAATTCACCAACTCCACTTCCAGTCCTGTTAAAAATTTTCAGGAGTAACTTTGCACTGTGAGAATGTCTTGTCTTTAGGCTTATGAGCCTGGAAGGTCTTATTTTTGAGACTAAAAAAAAAAAAAAAGTTCCCCAAAAATTCTTTTTGATGTTGAAAGGAAGAGTTGCAAGTGTAGGGTATTTTCAAAATCTGATCTGAGGATATTAATGCTTTTTCCCCTTTTCTACACTCTATTCAAAAAATTGTGTGGAAGAGTCCTAAGGGCAAAAAGAAGGGAGATCTATCTGGTGGCAGAATGAAAAGTTTACACAACCTCCCAAGAAGTGTAAGTAAACAAGAGAAGCACTTTGTGTTGGTTTATGATGCTGTGCCCAGTAAAATGAATAGAAAAATTTTCAGCAGGACTACAGGGACCTCTGAGATTATAAATCATTTGGGTAATCTGCTAATAAATACATAATGTTCACTTTCTTAGACTTTTTAAAATTAATATCAAAAGGTACCATTAATATAGTGACAATGCATGGCATTCAGCTTTACTGTGCATACTATTAAAGTTCGCTATGGTTATATTTGACTTTAGAATCTGCCAGTACAGAGAGAAAGTATTGATGGATTTCTTAAACATTTAGTCAGGAAAGGAACTTTTTTGAAAATAATCTTAAAGCTCTCTTTTTACAGTCCTTGTTAAATAGCTTTGTCTTAATTGTCCCAACTCATTTATTTTATAAATTTAGACAACTGTTTTTTTTTAGTATTTCCTGATAAAAAAGGTTAACACCCATGAAAGTGTTGTGAAGCCCGAAGAAAGAGCAGTCTACCTGGAAACAGTTTATGATACTGCTCTTACAAGTAGCCAAGAAAAATGTTGACTAAGGGTATAATTAAGCAGGGTCAGGTAAGAAGACTGGGGGAAATAAGAAATCTGTGGATATTAGGAGGCATTTTGGCCTGCCAAATGAGAAAAACCAGGCAATGTTGATAAATCTGACCTCAGAGAGGAAATCCTGATTATACTGAAGTCAAAAACAACCATGCAATTTGGACGTGCAGAAGTGCCACGGGAGTGTTGTGCTGTCAATGGTCCCGTGTCTTAGGAAACCTAATCTAGGCACTACCTGAGAAAGCTGTCTCCAGTTTCCAGGACTAGTAGGACTAGTACTGCTGTACACTCCTCTGCTGCATGAACAAGTCACAAATGTGTGACTAATAATCCTTTTGTCCCCATTCAGACTGGGCTTTCTACTTCAATGTCACCACTGTCCAAGATTTTCTTCCAAGAATTCATCAAAAATCAGATTATTTTTTCCTCAGCAAAAGTTTGCACAAAAGGAAAGCATGTGAGTGAAGCCCAGAAGGATGCAGAGAAGAATGAGGCAGAGATTAAAAATTATGTTGGCTTAAAGGAACTGGTTTGTCACTAGTCCATGATTAGTCTTCTAGAGTATCCAGTAAACAACAACTGCCATGCACCTGACAAGCATCCACTGAATTACATTCTTTTCCTTAGCTGCAGTTCCCCAAGTTATCTGCAGAGGTATGTAATGAAAATTGACGTCCAAAAAAAGACCAGGAGTTTTCCGAAGCTGGTTTTTGTTTGTTTAGTTATTTACAAAAATTATGAGTTTTCAATTTGAATATAAATCTGAATCTAAATTTACAGGATTACACGAGTCAGTCCATCAAAGGTCTGCTAAATCAGAATGGGAACAGCATAATTTCCCAGATGCTCATATTTTCAAAGTACTAAGGAAAACAGAAGATATTTAACCACTAAACATTAATTCCTTTGGATGTTTTGTTTGTTTTGGCAAAATTAAGGCACCTTATGATGTTACACCACATGAGGCATTTTGAAAAGGTTCATTAATCCCCAAGGAAAGAAAGTAAGGAATCTTAAAACACGAGATCCCAGGACTGCATCTGAAAATATTCAGAATAGGCAGAAGGTCAGTTTCCAACCAAATGAGCTTTCACTGTGGCCAACCAACTAAATGACACAGAAGCACAGAAATTGAGGCCAAAGTAGCTGTGGCAGGAGTAAACATTCTTTAGTTCTTGGGAGGCTGAGCCATGCAAAGGAGCCTCAAGAACTACAGGGGAACAACTAATGCACAGCAGGAGTTGCCTGGAAGTGGTGCCTCTCTGCCCGCTGTGAGGGAATCATCCAGGGAGAAAAAGATTGGAATGAAACTGACTTGGGAAAAGGGTGAAGAGGAGGTCTGAGAATAAAAAAGGGTAGCTTAGAAATGTGTTAGAAAGTAAACCTTAGGTTGATCGTTCTGGTTTACTTCCTTTTTGCATCCATACCAGAGGTTATTTAAGAGAGTCCTCAAAGACCAGTCTAAAGTTTGCGGCTGAGAATAAAGTTACTGAGATGGATAACATTCTTTTTTTTTTTTTAAGAAAAAAAAAAAAGAAAGAGTTAAGAAAAAAAGAATGAGAGTTTTCTTGTCATAACTCTGTTTTATGGATTCCCTGTAGCTCTCCTTGCAATAGACCAGGCCACATCTTGCTTTCAATGAAGTTACTTACTCATTTACTCCCTCACTCAGTTTAGAATCAGGACTTTTCTTCTTTTAAGTTCAGAAATATGTAGTTCAGCAAGTTTCCTTCTATGGAACACTTAGCAGCAGCATTTGAGAGAAAAGTCCTTGAGGCTGATGTGCCGTAGTTGGAGCTCTGCTGAACTGAATTTGCACATTAAGTACTGTATCTTGGTCTTGCCTGCTAAAGCTTCCCTTGTTTAAGATTACATGTGTGTGTGTAAATAAAGGAAGATAGGATACAGCCTCAGGATTTATGTTGTGTCATCTGTGAACAGGCCTTTTGGGCTGCTGGAGAGCCAAGAATTTCTGGGTTGTGGATGTGCAAGCCATATCGTCCCTCCTCAGTGGTATGCCCCTGCAACAGTGATTGGGAAGGCAGCCCTATATCAGTAGGAAATTCACCAAGCCAAACTTCCCCCAGATGGATTTTTTTCTAGTTTAAGCTTACCCTGGGACCAGGACTGATGTAAAGCAGATTTAACATATGTAAGATATAAGTCCATAGGCTCTTCAATAATCTTAGGTCTCTCTGCATGAGCATTCTGTTCCAAATAATGAAATATGGTTATTAATAATGAGGGTACAGATTTGTGCTGCTTGCTCCTGTTGATGAAATACTGTTCAAGTGCACAATTCTCACAATGGAAAGGATGTGTAATTGACTTTAGATTGGTGAATAATGCTAACAATTAAACACTCCTCTTGAGCAGATGTCCTGAATACAATCGCTTCCAGCTTTAATGACAGTTTCCAGGCAATTGTCACCAGGTTTGTGGACATATAAATGAGATCAGAATTTGTCCATTTATGTTTCTATACTCTGCTTGGGTGTCTATAGCCGAGAAGGCTGACATCTATTAATGGAAAAGCCTTTGACAATGACACATCTCTTTTCACAAGAATCTGAATAGCAGTGACAGATCAGGAACCCCATTTTGATGCTCAGTGTATATTTTTCTTTCTCCTCAGTTCAGCCATACTAGTTTCATTAAGTTGGGTCAGCTAGGTCAGGAAGCCTTATAATTATCTCCCAGGACCAAATCTCTGGCTGAACTTTTAGTTCAGAACATTGTGTCTTTGCTGGGACCTGGTGGGGTTATCCCTTATTTCACTTCAAAATTATGAGGACCAGTTCTTCTGTGCTTGTGTATACTTTATATACCTGCCAAGTCCTCTCCTTCCATTCCTTCAGGTAGTCTCAGAAGTGACTGATCGTAAATGCTGATCTGACTCTGTAAGCTTTCAGCAGCACACCTGAGGTTCCCATTTTCTTTCATGGTGAACAGTTTTTCTTTCTTTCTTTGACTTTTTTGAGGAACTGATTCCAAAGATTTTATTCACAGTAGTTAACAGGTGTGAATTGGTGTTTGCTAGCATAAGTGTCCTGCTGGGTAGCCCTTTGTTCCTTTCCTGCTGCTTCCCTGCTCTATTATGGCCAAACTTACTTTAATAGGAGTTTTTTTAACGGTTTGTACAGCGTGTATTTTTAAAGCATATTATGGAATAAAAGTGAATACCTATCAGAACAATGTGTTCCTATGAACCTCTAACAATTGGGCAGATCCCTTGATTTCAAAGGACACACTCCAGAACAAGGGACTTTTACCACCTGAGCAGGAGTGCTAGAATCTGGCCCTCAACAGATGCAGTTTTGTTTCCGCCAGCATGTGCCAATTAAAATTATTCTGCTGTAATAAAATATCAGGAGACAGAAAAGGAACCACCGTGAACTGAGGCAATACTGAAGAGTTAAGCGTCTTTTCAGCTGACACAGATCCCCTGCTCCATTGGTGATCAATGTTAATAATGACATCCCCTTTCCAAGGTAGTGCTGGGCTACTGAGGGCTGATTCTGATGCCAGTGGCTGGTGTGAGTTGTTGGGGGATATTCAAAGACCATGTTGGATGGGCGGCAGGAAGATCTGAAGCCATCAGAGATGTGGAGCAGAAATAATAGGAGGAGTGGTAAGACTGACACCATTTCCAGAATGTCTGAATTAAGAAGGAAGGGAAGAGAGGCTGAGCTGGGTGTGAAATAATCTGTCAGCTAGGTACCAAGTGATTGCAGACTGTTTCAGCTACTAGTGCCCTGGAAAAGAAAAACTGAAAATTTTAGTTCTGCAATTCTTAACAAGAGTGGTTTTAGACAGCAAATAAAAAAAAAAATTCTTATAGTATTTTCCTTTGAATAGGAATATATAAACTGCTGACTTAAGTCTCCAACTCCTCATACCTGTTTCATTTCTTTGTAGCATGACTCAACCTCATAGGCTTTTCTCCTAAATTCCATAAGTTCAGCTGACAGTGAATACTGGGCTCATATTTAGAGAAATTTCTTATTTTAAACCACTAGAGATAAGAACGTCTATACATTTTGGCTTTCTTTTTTTTTCCCTCCCTACTTCTCTTTACTATAGCTAGTGTTGCTTGTTTTGATAAGAACTGCAATGCTTGTATTTGCTGAGTCTTTCGGTAACGCAACTCAATTTTCGTGCTGGTAGCTACCACAGTTTCCAGTTGATTTCAGTGTTATAGAATGTACAAGATTTTACTACTTTAATTGTGATATTTGCCCCTCACAGCTCAATTTCTTTCTTGTTTTACTGCTTGAGAGTTTTAATTCTAGGTTTCTATTTTTTCACACATCTGTTTAAAAACTGATTGGGATGGGAGAAATCCAACATCAAAGAGTAAAAGAAAACAAACAAGCAAACAAACAAGCAAACAAACAAACAACAAACAGAGGTTGTAAAAGCAAGGAAAAAACGCATATAGAAGAAAAGAGGAAACTGCTGTATCACCAATCTGCCAGGGTGCAGCACTTCTATAATCTTCAACCATGTTTTCTTTCTTCCTCCCAAGATTCCACCTCTGTTAAAGCTCTCAGGTTTCTTGTTTTCCCTATAGATTTTGTAAAAAACCTTGCAAAATAACTGCTGCTGGAAGAAGCAGGAATGAGGCTTTGATAAAGAAAAGAAGAGTTTATTCTTTGAAGCAGAGAGCTCTTCAAAACTGAAGCTCTTTGTGAACCTGCAGAGGTTCAGTCCCAGTAGCTGGGAATCAAACCTGGAAGACACATTTTGTAACATAGGGATTGGAAATGAAACACCAATTTAGCCAATGGCTGGTGACATGAAAGTCCTGGTTAAAGGCTATTGCTATAACTTTAGCAGAAATGACTTCAAAAAGAAAACAGTCTCTTGTTGAAAGGGAAATATTTTGCAACAAAATCTTTCTGTTGCTTTACAGGAAGGCTTTTTTTTTTTCTCTAAAGTTCAATATGGATGCTGAAGGAGAAGGAATGTGGTCCTGTATCCTCTCCCCACATGTAGACTCAAGCATCTAGAATCATTTTGCCTGGCATTTGACATTTTGATATAAAGCATTTTCTCAAAAATAGTCATATGTTTGTTTTCAAATACTTAGAAGAAAAATCAACATTTTGAAAGTTGATACAAAGTAACTTCTGTTCTGCAGATAGCTCTGTTCATGTGTTTTTTACCTGTCAGAAGCAGAACTGTAGTTCAGCAATTACCTGCATTACATTCACGTCTTCCTTTTTCTGTTAAATCATGCGCACACATTTTCAATTTATTAGCACTGGATAAGTGGTCAGCTATGTCTAGAAGCCTTGTAATGTGTAAATTACCCTAGCCAGTTCTAAGAAGGGATATGTATCCATGAAAGTGAATTACTCACAGATCACAAAAGAAACCACCTTTTCAAAATTATTTCAGATGGTCTAATTATCTCCAAAATGTAAGACTGATTTTGTACTGTTGACATTTGTTAATATCCACCAAAAATGCTCTTGGCATTTTTGTATGCACAGCAGGAAATTCAGAATGGAACTGGAACTTGTTGTTAATAAAAATTGAAAAGCACAGCTTAAGGTCTTTGCTGAACTATAAATGATTCAGGCCTCTCAAGCCTACATACAGTCTTAGGGTAAGAACATATAGAAAAGACATATGAAAAAGCAATTACAGAAAAATTTGGGTTCAGGGTATCGATATTAATTAGAGGTGAATAATGCTGATTTGAAAACTTGACACTCCAGAAATGGCAAAGCAGAGCAATCACTGACATGTCTGGAATTCATATTACCTGTCCAAGCAATTTTCTTTCTCCTTCTGTAAGTGCACAGTATTGTTCATTTCAATGAGATATTACAGACAGACACTAGACATTCAATTCCCCCTTCTTCAGACAACTGGGATTTAAATATCCATTCAGTTCAGTAAATGGTATGTCTATCATGAACTCCTTTTTAACTCTATGTCTACAGTTGCATACGCACGGTTGATATATAATTAAGGAGCATTTTGCATCCTTCTGAGGAACAAAAATGTGTACTCTTGTGTTTTTAATTTGTGATACAGGCACTGGATGACTTACACTGAATATATAAAAAAATTATAGAGCTACAAGAGGAAGAAAAAAATTTTTTGCAGAAGGGTAGATCAAAGACAATAAGGTCTGGGACATACTGAAAATTAGTGTCTACTTCTGTGCTATAGTAAGACTGTGTAGGCTTCTCTATCAATAAAAAATGTTCCCTTCTTATACACTGATCTGTTTATTTCATTTTTCTTGAATTAACTTTAATTAACCAATAACAGCTGTGTGCTGGGAGTGGTTTGTAAAGAAGATCTGTCTGGGAGGTTGTGACTTGAGTGTGGTATTGGGTAGGTGCATTAAGCCTGGTTTATAATCTGTTCATCTTCAAAATGAATACAAGGGGTGCAGTAGAGTCTGATGAAAGTTTTGAAAGGAATTCCTGGAGCTCAATTTTGAAAGTATAAATTGAGCATTTAAGTAACATCAGGTCACAGCAGGAAAGAAAAGTTAAAATCTGGGATCAGCATTTAGCACTAAGCACAGGAGACTCCTCTCTTCCAGGTTCACTCTTACAGGTTGTGAATATAAGAAGCTATTTTGAACTGAAGGGTCAATAAAAGATATTTTGGAACAAAATAAAAGTAAAATTAAGTTGGAAAATTGCTGAGGTTTAACTATGATATCAGGTAAGTTAGTTAAGTACGAATACATTTTCTGTGAGAACAAGCACAATTTTGTAGGCGCTCAATGAACAATGTGAGATGAGATTGTGTGATCAAGATATTATATCTGGGTTCTCAAAAAGCCTTATTAAGGACCCCTATCCCAAAAAGTATCTTAAAGAAACTAAGTTCTTAAAAATAGGAGAGAACTGCTTGGTTTAATAACTGGATAAAAATAGGAGACAAAGGGCACAAATAAAATTGCTATTTTCACAACAAGGGAGGTCGATGATGGAAGGAAGCACAAAGGATTTGTGCAGTTTGTATATTCATAAGTAACTTTTGTAATGGGGGGTGATTCAGAAGGTGCAAACGTATGCAAATCATGCAAATCATACAAAATTATTTAAGCTGACTATGATGGTTTGGAATGGGATTTCCTAGCTAAGTGGGGGCAAGATGGTGTAAGACATTCAGGGTGTGTTCCAGTTCCTTGAAAATCGGCACCTAGAGTCATCTGAGATGATAATTGAAATATCCACATGATGGTATCAGAAGTCAGACACACAGCGTGTCCTTGGCTGTGACATTAGATGCCGATGTTCAGGAAACTGAATCCCATCGTTAGTGCCTGTTAATATATCATAATATTTATGGAGAAAAATTACCTTAAGCCTATGGAAAAATGGCTTGCAAAACATTCAGGTAAGAAGTCTTGGAGTTGATGTGTGTGATTCTCTGAAAACACCAGTAATGGTCAAAACTGATAATTAATTGTAAAGAATTATTAGCAAAAAAAAAAAAAAAACAAAAAAAAACAAAACAAAAAATAAATGTGTTCCTGCATAAACCTGCTATAAAATCACATCATGAATACTGTTTTCAGTATTGATCTTCACACATCCAAAAAGATAAAGGAGAACTGGGAAAGGATTACATGTGAGGCTGGAAGAATGTAACTGCGTTCATATGAGCTTGAGTAGATTAAGACTCTTCATCTTGCAAAAGCAATGTCAGAAGAGGGACAAGACAGAAAACTATGAAAAAAAATTAATTATATCAGAATGTGCACAGTGAATCATCATGCGCTATTTCTCATAATATGAGATGCAAGGCTACCACAGTAAAGGAGCTTTTTAGGTTTTAAATGGAGAGAATGCTGCCAGTTTTAGACTTTACTTCTGCAGAAAAAGTACAGGTGGGCCAAAAAGGCAGTAAGGCCAGTCATGTAGTTTTTGTTCTTCAGTAGTTCTTAAATAAGATGACCTGGAGGCAACAACAAACTAGTAAATTTGTAAATTAGTAATCCAGACTGCAGGAGGAGAAACTACAGAAAAAATCACTTTATGAGTGTCTCTGCTTTTCTGTAGCCAGCCACCAATGCTGGAGTCAAAAACATAGTTATGGAAAATTTGGTCTAGTCAGCATGACTGATTCTGCACTTTTAATATTGAAATCACTCCCATTGACCTATAGTCCACTGACTTCTCTGTAACTTAAGAGCATGGAGTAAATATTCAGTGTCTCTTCTTCCATAAATATACCATTGAAAGCCAAGAATAAATTTTTAAAAATCAGAATATGCTGAGAGAAATAAATGAACCCTTAAGGAGCTCCCTAAAAATAATGTCTCATATTTGGCCCTGTTAACTCTGAATTACAGAACATATGTAATACGTCTTACGCTGACAGTTGTGGCTGCAGAAAAGGCCTGAAATCATCAGTGAGATAGAGATACTCGTGGAAGAGAACAGGTTTTGAGCAGTTACAGAAACTTTACACAACCTTTCAGAGCAGCAGTGGAGTGAGGGGAATTCTGGGGAATGGTAGGTACATATCCTGAACTCAAACATGCAGGAGTTAATTAAGAGAGTAAGGATAACACCACTATGGGGAGAAATAGAAACACAGGAAAAACAATTTCAAAGATGAGAAACTGCATGGATTTTAATGACCAGACCTACGAGTGGTTGTTTCCATAACTTCTGTTTCTGGTTGGCTACCCCAGTCTCGCATGAAAAACACTACCACACTGCTCTGAAGTTTTGTGCTTGCCCCTCTTCCAGTATTCCACAGCCTTTTCATACTCACATAAAGCAGTTATGCCCAATTCTGGTATATTCCAGAATGAATCAGAAGAAGCATCTCTGCGATCTGTCTCACTGAGTGAGTTCTACAGCATTCATGTCAAATCAAATGCTACTAGGAAATCTATGAGAAGTCATCTTTCTCTGACATGCTTGCTAGATGTTTTATGCCATCTGATTGGTCTGAACCTTTGCCTGATCAGGTAAATGTGCCGCTCTTTGCAAAGACAAGCAAAAACAACTGACAACCTTTAGCCACAGATATACATGAACAGTGTTCAGCTTAGAAATTATTGCAGTTCAAGGTAATGTAATGGTTACATCCAAAATCCTAACCCAAATCACAAACAAAAAAAATCAGTAAAGTACACTCCTAATATTTTATATGACTATTTCCTTTGATAATCAAGATCCATTCCTACTGTAATATCTGTTGATGTCTTCCCTAATAAATGTCAGTTAACATGCTTTAAATTTGCAAATAACTGTGCATTTGTGTATATGTATGCATATATATATATACACATTTAATATAGGTTGATATGGATATAAAGTAAATTTCCTGAGCAAGAGAAAGATGAGTCAAAGGCGTAACCAATAATCTAGTGATTGTGCTTTGATCCCCACAGCAGTGAAGCTGGATCTCCCTCCATAGAGTTTTGGGTGCACACTGGGACAGCTGCCACCATAACTTCTGCCAGTGATGCAACAACATTTCCTGCTAACAAGGTCTTTGCCATGTTTGGCAATTGGGCTTTGCTGGGTTGCTGGTTTTCAATCTCTGAAAACCTAGGAGCAATGAAGGCATAATGTGGCAGCAACATACAGCAAGGTTACAGTGAACTATGGATTAGTTATAGCAGGTAAAACTGGACAGTTTGGTACCATAAAGAAGCAGAGAGACTGCACTGGGACAAGTGCTAAGGAGCACCAAGGATGCCCTTAAATAGGCAAGGCAGTCCCTTAAATATATGATAAAGTCTATGCTTTATTTTATTTTTCTGAAAGACTTTTTTGCCCAGCCTCAACAAGCAAATGAATTACACTAATGTGAAGGTCCAGTTACCTTTCATTCATGTTATTTCTTTACTAGGTAATTACTGGACCAATAAGGTGATGTGCTTCAAAGCAGGAGGACTAACATGCCTTAACAGATAAATTAATCACAACATCAGACAGTATACAAGAAATAATAAAAGCCTGACAAGGAATTGAGGTGGGGGAAGGACAGTTTAGCAAAAGTACCTTTTGGCACCTCATAAGCATAGTGGCATACAGAATTAGCAAAAGTTATACAGAGTCAGACCTTGCAAACCAAATCAAACAGATGGCAAAAGCTTTCTCAGTTGTATAAGGGGAAAATAACCAAGAGAATCGCTGTGCACTGAAGATAGAATAGAAATTAAAGATAATCTAGGTGTGACCCAAAAACTAAATAAAGACTGTGAGACTGAAAAAAAAAAAAAAAACTCCATCAGAATGAGAAAATGGGATTAAGAGAAACCCAAAATCTCGTATTTGTCCTGGTTTAGGTCGTAGATCAGCCACGCAGTTTGCTAAATGGAGAATTGAAAGAATGCAACTCCCACAGGTTAAGATCAGTTTAGTAACTAAGGTATAACACAGACCACTACTGCTACCACCAATAATAATAATAATGACAAGAGAAATACAAGGGAAAAGAATACAACAGCTCACCACGT
>JANRGW010022118.1:0-37289 GCA_024733675.1 Psilopsiagon aymara
CCCGGCCCGGCCCTGCCCGCCCCGCCCAACCGGCGGCCCTCGCGCCGAGGGGAGGGGCGAGGAGACGCGCGGCGCGGCGGTGCTGCGCTGGGGTTTCCTTCTGAGGGGTGTGGGGTTTGCTCGTGCTCCTGCAGCCCGAGCCCCTCTGTGCGCGGTTGTTATTTCTGTTGGTCTGTTTCTGCCCTGTGCATGTCTCAGCTCTACGCAGCGTCGCGGCAGTTTCCTCAGAACAACGAGGCCCTGAATCGCAGGCAGCTGAAGCTCCAGGGGAGGGAAAGGATTAAGTGAGGTGGGAGCGCAGTGAGGCTACATCATGCTTACTATAGCGGTGGAAGAGTGGGCTCATAAGAACCTTACGCAGTTCAGCAAGGAGAAAGGCAAGGTCTTGCACCTGAGTAACCACAGTCCCAGCGTGCAGCAAAACCTGGGATCTACCTGCCCGCGCAGCAGCCCTGTGGAAAGGCACCTGGGGGTCTTGCTGGACAAGCAGCTCAATGAGTGAACAGTGTGCCTGCAGAGAAAGCCAGCAGGATGCTGGGTTTCAGTAACAAGGGCATCATCAGCAGAGATAAAGACGTCATCCCACGCAGCACTGGTCAGGCCACACCTGGATCACTACTGTTTTGTTCCCTGCTGTACAAAACAATATATTGACAGGCTGGGGGGAGGTCCAGAGAAGGGCCACAAAGATCATCAAAACACTGGGAAGCCTGGGAGGAAAGACTGAGAGAACTGGGTTAAAAGCAGCTTAAATACTATTCCAGTATTTAAAGGGTGGCTACAAACAAAATGGAGACTCTTTTTACAAGGAAGGATAATGGGCAAAGTTAAACCTGGGGAGATTCCAGCTGAACACTAGAGGAAAATTTTTCACAACGAGAACCATCAGCCATTGGAATAATCTCCCCAGGGAAATGGTGAACTCCTCAGTGTTGGATATTTTTAACATTCAGCTGGACAGGGTGCTGGGACATCTTGTCTAGGTCATGCTTTGCCTAGAAAGGTTGGACCATATGATCCTTGAAGGCCCTTCCAACCTCGCATTCTATGGTTCTATGAAGGAAAAAAACCCCACCACCCATGTGTTGTGAAGTAGGGCATTTCTACTTCAGTGCCCAGAGACAAGACAATGGAAATAACTCTGCCTTTTCACCTTTTTTTGAAATAACACTTCAGAGAAATAAAGAATCTGATGAACACCATTTAATTAAGTACTGTAGCCACAGCCACATTACATATCAGAACATGAGTTCAGTATTCCCACCTCATAAAGTTCCACATTCATACTTACTAGAACAAGGAAGGGAAAAGTCTTTAATGCTGACATAATTTTCAAGATACAAAATATTAGTGAAAACAGTAGTATCTTTTTTGCGTACTGTGAAGGTAGTGCTTACTGCTTTTAATAAGGGAAAGGATTATAAATAAAAGTATCCAAACATTAGGGGAAGGGAAAAGCTACATCCAAAGTGTTTCACAGAATTAATGCTTCCAAACAGTACTTGAACAAATCCCTAAAGGTTTCATTTTGCCCTGAAGGACACTTGAAGTAGAGGAGTGTAACTTGATATATATGGCAGTTAACTACACATATACCTTTTAAAAACAAATAGCATTTATAGTGTTTGATTCCCTTATATACAGCCACAATTGCAGCTAGCTTCTCTTTCCCTTTCTAGAGGGCTCAATGAGACTGTGCAATACTGGAACAGTAGTCTAAAATATCCTGTATAGTGAATTCCATAGTAATTCCCGATCCAGGGTAGCAGCGAGCTATTAGCCCTTCAAAGTGCTTGTACTGCCGTATAAACTCATCTTGCATGGAATGCCACACAACCTGCCAAAGCAAGCAAACAAAATGTCAGCTGGCACAACACACTCTATGTGAACTACAAACCATTGTCTCATTAACTGATTCTCAGTTCAGGTGTCATTTTAAAACTAAAGCTTGCTATCGAAAGTTCAGTAAACTGAGTTGCTGCACTAAGAAAGAGTTTTTCACCCATAAAGCTTAAGATCTTTAATGTTTACATTACTCCTACCAAATTTGCAAAGCAGAAATACTAAAGATGAGGAAGTTGTCCTAAAAGAGGTACTGCTTTTGTCTTTAAAGAAAACACCCTGAACTAGAGCAGTGCTACTAATTCATGTTTCAGACTTTAAAAAATTATTAATACAAGCTCAACTCTTAAACCTACTTATCATTTACTATAGTGAGAAAGTTTAGAGAGTGTAAGAAAAAATAACTATCAGAAAAAGCTGTAAATGAAGGTATATGCTGCCACAGTGTGCCAGCCAACTCTCCCATCAGGTTAACAGTTCATCTAAATAGAGTTCTCTCTACTTCCAGTATATCTTTTCAGAACAGAGATCACCCATTAATGGTCACCTAGAGAATCATAAAGGAATCTTCACTCTGAACTCTACCACCACAGTTCAAATCAATGTTACAACAAATAGAATCAGAGTGGGATTATCAAAAACCCTGCTCATAATTCATGTCAGAGTTAATGCTGAAGCTAGGCACTCTTCAGAATACATATACAAAAGCAATAATAAAAAGCCTGTATGTAAACAAAGGTTTTTAAAAAAAAGGTTTTTGAAGCCATGTTTTAGTTTACCTGAAGTAAGTTTTCTTCTTCACAGAGATGTTTATCTACTTTCTTATAGAGATTATCCAATCCCTTCTTCACTTCCTTACCAGGATATTCCTTTATAACTTTACGAAGCTCTTGTTTATTAAAAGCCAGTTGGTAACTTACTTCCTCTTCTCGTATACCTTGTGCCACACGAGCTTCAACACCTTCAAAAAAATGCTAACAAACAATAACAGCATTAATGATTATCACAATCTGAACTAATTAATTTGACAAGCATATGCATAGTTACGTCTGGATTCTGCTTGATGACTGTTGTGGCTTCCAACCATTTTTGTTTTTTTAATTGGGCATGATATAGTCCTCAGCCATAAACATTAAAGCACAGCACAACAATACAGCACTCCACAAGTACTAGCATAAAACCCAAATTTATTATTTCTAGAAGCAACCAAGCTTTTCTTTGCAACCTTGTAAGTAATAATGAAGCAGCCTCAAAATCCTCAATTAGTGAGGCTATAGCCTGGGAAAATAGTGGATCTTTTGGATAAACTGAGTGAGCACCTGAATATGAATTTCTCAGCAGCATTTGTCTGTAACTGCCCTCTCTTCTCACTGCCCCTTACCCAATGGCTCAACATAATAAAAATGGAGGGAAGTGTGCCTATGAACACAGGAGTCACAACTTCATTTGAAACAATGCAACTGTTGAAACAGTGCAACTGTTTCAGATGGTCCCCCCAGAAAGGAGTTAACTTTCTTAATACCAGCCCACATGGTGCTATATTTTGGATTTGTGAATAAATCACAGCTGGTAATGCACCAGTGTTTCTTGGTTATTGCTGAACAGGTCAGACCTGGCCAAAAGGGTATTCCATAGCATGTAACGTCATGCTCAGCTATAAAAATTAGGGGAAGAGGAGGGTGCAGTGGTGATGTTTGTCTTCAAAAGCAGTTGTTGCTCAGAAACGGATTAGGCATCAGTGTGCTTGCGGGAGGAGTGAAGGACTGCCTTTGTACCACTTATTTAATATTTTCCCTCCTCTCTCTATCTATCCACTGATTAAAATGTCTTTATCTCTACCCCCTAGTTTTCTCACTTTTGCTCTTCCTATTCTCTCCCCTGCCCTGCTTGGAGAGGGGGGCGCAAGGGAGCAGTTATTACATAGCAGCGTAGGTGCTGGTCAGAGTCAACGCACAAGCGGGAAGCATTTTAATTTTCAGAAAAAGAATACATCTTAGAATTTTCAGGAAATGAATGGCTGATATGCTGCTTATAGAAAAAGCAATGAACAGTGGGAAAAGTTCGGTGGGCAGAACTGCATCCGATCCTAAGTCATCATTCAGTTTAACGCTTAGTTCAGCTTCAGACATATCAAACTTCTCTAAAACTTTTCTTATTGTTGAACAGTTCAGAAACTACGGTAATTTTCTCTCCAGCTGAGCTGGGGAAATTTATCCCAAAGCTCCCAATTACTTCTCCCCTCTTTTTTCCCTACCTCTAAATCACTTGCTAAAGACAACAGTAAGGTTTTGTCAGTTCTATTACCTGTCATGAAAAATTTGGTTATTTTCATCCAAGACTGTCACCCTTAAGAGTACTACTGCCAGGCAAGCTTAGATCTAAAATAACAGGGATTATGACAGTGATAGATCAGATACTGCAAACTAAACACTTGAGAAAGACTACCCTGTACTACTTAAATGTATATAAACTCAAGCATACTTACATTTAATTTCTCAAGAGGCTGTCCGAGTGAGTAGATTACATACGACTGAAGATGATCCGTGTATTTCTGTTTGGCTTCTTTTTTCTCAGCCTCAAGGCAAGAAATTTTCAAGCGAGAAAGTGTTGCAAATATATGATGGAAGTTCTCCATCATGACCACATCTCTGGGTGTTTTCTGACTTTCATTGGCTACTTTCTCAACTGAAAGTAAAAGGAAGCAAAATAGTTAAAAATACCAAGAGGAGAACACTTACTATAGGTGGAAGTGTTTCAAAGTTTGCAGGTAAATCTGTCCATCCATGTCCCACCATTTTAAAAAGGATCAAAAAATTTTCCTGAGGTCAATGGCTTGCATATATCTGCCCCTTTTTTCTCTCCCCCCGCCCCCCACCTTTTTTTTTAATGCTAAATAAAATCAGTGGAACAAGGGTGTTGCTGTTTTTCAGACTACAGCTGGGGAAACAGGAACAACTGGAGAGTATCAACTCTGCTGTATCAAGCTAGGACACAAAGGACTTAAGGTGCCAAGAAAGGGTCACACTCCTAGCCAGTACTCAAGTGTTCTGCACTTCACAAAGCTGTGAAGATGAATGGTATTAGGGCCAGATGCTAGGGATCCCATGCAGATTGATCAACTCTAACCTACACCTGGGGAGAAAAGACAGGAAACTACTTCAGATTGAGTGTGCCACATTGCTGCCATCTTTCTCCCTCCGCTTCCCTCTGGTATAACGTAAAGTTACTTTAAATGTGTGTACAAAAGGAAATATCTACAATTTGCTCTTAAAAAGCGCATTATGATCAGAGGGTTTATACATGTAATCCTACTAATAACAGAGATAATAAAAATTCCTGCACACGTATCAGTCATATGGCTTGCAACAGAAAGTCTTAAAAAGAAAAACCTGTTATTTGGAGCAAAATTATATACAAATTGGAGGACGCAATCACTTTAGTTACTTTGACAACCTCAAAAGACCTACCACTGACAAACACAGCTCTAATAAGTTTTATGTATGCTTTATCAAGATCTCCTCGTCGTTCTGCATTTTTGAAAATCGATTCAGCGAGGGCTGCAAACTCTTCAAATTCAGCAACAAATGGAAGGATCCCAACTTTACTCTTCTTTGAGATTTTTACTTCATCCATCTGCTTCATTTGGTTGCTCTTAAATTTAAAAGAGGAACAGATGTTAGACTGTCTCCAGACTATGCAGCAACTAGTAAAAGAAAAATGCAGACATACTGAAAAAACCCGACACTTATTCAAACATAAAAATACTTTTATATTTCAATTAGTACATCTACTCAGTCTTTCTCCCTTTTTACCCTCAAAAATTTCTTAAGAAATAACTGGAAAGAAAAAGGAAGAAGGGCAGGCATAATCTTCTGGCTTTTCTTCTCCTTTGTCTACTTAGTATTAAGGAAAAAAGAATGCAAAAAACAAAACCCCAAAATTTATCCACCAGGAGCAAATACCCATTTTCATTCTATAATCTAATAAGGAACTTCAGTTTTCTGATTCAGCCAAGTTCACAATTCCTTCTGCTACCAGAAGTTTCTTTAATCTTCTAGTGAAATAAAATTTCAATATAATACAAATGAGCTTCAAAATATTTTAAGCGTTGAACTGATCAAGAATGGTCAGTCTTACTCTGGTGGCCTAGAGTCAAATTACATTTATAACAGAAAGATATACAAAAAAAAAGCTAGACCAGCAACTACATTTTCACTAAATTTGCCGTATTTCACATAATTCTTATACTGTATTAGCAAAAGGAAGTTTCTGACAGTGGCAGCTGCCTCTGCTACTGCCAAAAGATTTGCCTTTTTATTTAAACCAAGTTTTTGTTAGAAGTTAGACAGAAGTAATTGAACACATGGAAGAGATGTCTATCTGACATATTATGCTCAAAGGGGAAAGCACAATCCTCCTAAGTTTGCAATGTTTTGTTCTGGAAAGTAAAAAAGGCATAGACCTGTAGTTTATTTGACTGACTTCAGTAAAGTTTATTTACTTCAGTTTGTTTAAATAAACGACTAAAAATGTCAACTACCTCACAACAGTGAATGAGTGGTCATGTATAGCTAACTATTGAAGGAAACTGGAATGGGGAGAAAGAAGAAATACAACTATCAATTAATTTATCTTTTTTAAAGATCTGGCCAGTAGAAGAGCAATGCAGTTATTCATTTTCACTTCAAGTTAAAAGCAAAAAGTGAGCTAGAAGGAAAGGAAAATCAAACTGTGTAGAAGTGAGTTTCCTACAATATTATAGTTAGCTTAAAATAACTAAAGGACTTACAATGCATTTATCAAAGTTCCTTTTGACAGTCACCAAAACATTTCCAAGTGTTGTGCTGAGAAAAGAAGCTGGGTCCACATTTTGTGCTGTCCATACGTGATGACTCATCTTAACTAACATATAAAGGGAATTAAAGCTATCGATCTTGTCCCCCAGTGCTATAAGATTATTCAGCTCAGGTTCAATACAACGAAATATTTTTGTCATCATTTGTCGGATCATGTCCTTCCTATTAAAAATGCATAAGATAAAAATATTACTTCAACAGTTTATGAGGCTAAGTTGCAGTCTTTGCTAACATTTTGAGAATAAATTTATTGGATATAGTAGTCTCATTTGCATTCAGCAAGTCTCATGATTTTCAGAATACTGCTAAGAGAGAAAATGCCAATGCCACACACTAAAAATCAATAATCCCAAGTATAAAATATTACAAAAAAAAAGTGTTTTCTGCGTGGAAGTTGCCACACATACAAATTCACAACTTTGCTAAGCATATTTTCCAAAGCACATTTTACATATTACAGTCCCTAGTTTCACTTTGCAAGCTATTAGAGAACTAAGTGCCTTTTCTATATGACTACAGACAAGAACATCCATCCTATATGCAACTTCTTAAATTTACTGACACATTCAGTGTCTGGGCACACATTAAGAGTTCACTATTAACTTCCACTAGAAGGGAACAATTTCGATTATAGAGAAAAAAAGTCTTATGCATCAAATAAATACACATGGAGGCTCAAGAATTAATAATAAACTGCAGCAGCACATACTCAGACAATATTGTCTGTGGAACACCAGAAGTGTATGAACGAGATAAAGTTCCTCCATCCATTTCCTCTGCTTCATTCTGTAAGAACAAGGAATGCATATAAAGGAAACTGAAAGCTTGTCTCCAATTCTATGTTTAAGTGATACGTATATCTGACAAAATTAAATCCACGTAATTATCAGCTCTCATCACACAGTAGCAATTACAGGGATTTGCAAGGTTCTGGTAGTTTTATGATCATGTTCCACCAAATCTGACTCTATCCACAATTACTACCCACTGCATTCCTCCATAGCATGATGAAGTGTTTACTGTGATATTAGGAGGAAGCAAAGCCATGGCAAAATAAACACGTCAGTCCTTCTTTAATCAGTTTTGTACTGGTCAGCCAAAAATGAAAGATCCTGCCAACTAACGGAGAAAAACAAACTACTGATGACCTGGATCACATAACTGCCATGTAAGTTCAGGAGTTATCTTTAAAACAGGTCTTTTATGAGGCCTGATGGATTATTCTGCCACCAAAGTAAAAATTAAGAGTCATACCGTTGTTGCTCCTGAGATGCTCTGATGTTGCTGTAGTTTGAAAAATTTACTAATGAAGTCCTGTTCTGCCAGACACAGAGGCTCTAGTTCACTTAATACTTGCTCAAAAATCTAAAAAAAGCCAAATATTTTATCAACACACCAAATAATATGAGCAGTTAGTAATACTAATTTTAACTGTTTGTTGCCTAAGACTTTCTACTTTTGATCTTCAATAAGCTTTAGAAGACTAATTTCTACTTAAGAGAAATGGAAAAAGCTTGTACTGGTATCTGCATCTTCAACACAGTCCCATCTCATCCATACAACACTGGGAAGAAAAGAACAATCTATGTTTTTCCACAACCAGAAGTTTTCTAGCCACAGCCTGAGGAAGGACTTCTGTGCTATAATGAAAACTTTCACGTTTCACTAGTAAATCACGGGTTCTGCCACCCTCTTTTCTGCCTGGGTTGCCAAGAGGAAGAAGACAAAATACAAAGCCTCAGGGAAGAAAACCAGGTAAACTGTGTATGTGAGAAGGTAACTGCTCAGCAGAAAAAAGTTCCAGATATCTCTGCTACAGAAGCCAACAGCAAGGTTTGCACTGAAATAGAAGCATTCATCACAAGTTTTAGATCTAATCTAAAATGAAACACTATTTTGGCAATAATTCATTAAAATATTTGAAGTTTATTAATATGAACTACTGAAATTGTAAGTCAGGTGTTAGACGTGCTTCTAATCTGTCATCTTTACACAACACAGAATTTACTCCACGAGTATTTATAGTCACAGTCATGTGTTCTCTATGGATGCAAGTTAAAAGTCAGAAGTTGAAAAAATTAGCACAATACCTGTACTTGTATAAAGTTTAAAAAAGCTATCACTTAAATTCTAGACAAGTTGCAGCTACAGATGTGTGATAACTTAACAGTTAATATTGTTTCATACAGTATTTCCTTCCAGAAAAAGACTGAGCAAGGAGCCATGCTTAAGTCCTCGCTAAAAGAAGATCATAGAATCATAGAACTGGAAAGGACTGGAAGGACTGGAAAGGACCTTAAGATCATCTAGCTCCAGCCCCACTGCCATGGGCAGGGACACCTGCCACTAAACCATGCCACCCAAGGCTATGTCCAACCTGGCCCTGGAACACCGCCAGCGATGGAGCATTCACAGCTTCCCTGAGCAACCCATTCCAGTGCCTCACCACCCTCACAGTAAAAAATTTCTTCCTCATATCCAATCTAAACTTCCCCTGTTTTAAGTTTGAGCCTGTTACTCCTTGTCCTCTCACTACAGTCCATAATGAAGTGTCCCTCCTCAGCATTATGCTTTCTTATCTTTCACTTTTGCTAATATACTGGCAAAATGCAACAGAACCGTGAACATCTGTCTTGAAAAAATAAAATCAGTTGGAGAATCCATCAGTTCAATTCCTACTTGATTAAAAATGTGTATTTGGCCTAAAATTATTAGACCATATTATACAGGTTAAAGATCACATGAAGCATATAAAATACCTGAAATTTTATAATGACAGAATAATATTCTGATCTACATATTTCTTAAAAACTGCCTTTTTAAAATGCATGGTGCATACAGAATTTGAAATTTACATGGTTTAAGATTTAAACAGTACAGGTTTTTATCCAAGGATAGGCAAGATGCTTCTGTCTCGGTGAAATGCCTAGCTCCTACTTTGTGCAACTAGGATAGAAGAACAGAAATATCTTGACTTGGTGTGTGAATTGGCACCATGCACCAGGTAACGAGCCCTCACACAAGACAACACTTCTAACACAAAACCTGACAGGAATCCTATGCAACATCTTGCCTTACCTTATCAAATTTTGTTCTGTCGGCCACATCAAGGTCAGAAGCAGACATGTTTCCCATATCCAACAGTGAGGATGACTGAGACCTACGGTTTCCTGAACTCTGAACAGAGAGTTTATTTAGGCTGGAAGTAGACCCAGTCAATTTTCCAGAACTTCCATGAAGACCTGTGGAATAGACAACTATGAAAGGGGGAAGCAAAGGCAGGATAAAATGTTCAAGAACAGTTCCATTACAGAATGCAGGACATCAAGAGTTGCTAGTCGTCCCACATTAAAATCAAAAACTCCATTTTTGTCTAAGCTGCAAATGCTTTTGCCATAAACACATTATTTTCTCCTTACAAGGTAAGTGAAATACCTCAGCAAATTTCAAACCACAATGTAGCTACATAAGCTCTCACTGTAAAGTATGGAAAAAGGTATAAAAAGAACAAAGCTTTGAAATCCAAGAACACTGGGATAGATATTCTCCTTGAGAACTTGAAAGCAAAGACCAGTTATGACCTTTGTGAACAAACTTTGGGCAAAGGCTGCCACAAGCGGAAGAATTAATTCACAAGATTGAAAACAATAAACAGCTTTATATACACAAGACACTTTTTGTTCTCTCTAATGTTAACATCTTTTTGTCTACATGGCTTGCTCCAGCTATTTTGCTGGACCTACAATCCTATAGTAACCCTATTGTTAATGTTCTCCCCTCCTTTTGATCATGATTAACATACAGACACTTCTTCCTGATATTTTGGGGCCTTCTCCTAGGTGAGGAAGATTTTTTTTTATTTTTTCCCCATTTTTCAGAAATGTTGGCACAGGATGGAGAAATCTAGTAACAAAAAAGACCAAGAAATCATCAATATTTTGACCCTCAACCATATAGTTGACCATCTCAACCACAAAGAAACTTAAAAACAACCCTTTCATTTAACTGCTATGTTGGCATCTGATCTAGGGACACAAAACAAAGTCTATAGATCCAATAAAAGTTGTTACCCGAACCTATTGGAAGAGTTAGAAAACTAGGCCAAGCTCTTAGGCACAGACATATTTTGTATCAATCAGTGGCATGGGGAGACCAAAAGTTGTTGTCTTAACCTGCACACCTCCTCAACTTCTATACTGGGCCATTTTAGCTGTGCTTCATTTTTGCTTTTCAAAAATAATGATTCTGCTAATGCTTATTTCATTCTGAATGAAGTGCTTTGGTGTTAGGTAGATTTTCCACAATGCAGCACTACATCTTTACATTGACACACATGCATTGACAATATGAACTAATGCAACTAGTTATACTCACTCTCAGTTTCTTGTTTGACAGCACTTTCTTTTCGAGGCAGTGTAGCTGGGATGGATTAGGTTGCAAGCATCAAAGACAAAGACAAGTTAAAATGCAGTTTGCACAAACCATGCACAAGATGCAAGTTAAGCTCTAACTGGAAAGAAACATGCAGAGAACTATAAGCAGCAAGTAACTACATTGCAAACACATTTAGTTGGAGAGGTGCTATTCTAGAAATTCAGTGTCTAAGCTACATGGAAAATAAAGTAAGTTTCTAGGTATTAAACTTTGCTTTGTCTTACATAGTATGTTCAAAGAACATTTTTGGTAACGTGTTTAAGTCCTCCCAGATTGAGAACTCCATTAAGTTAGGGCTCTGTTTGCCAGAGTTAATATTGCAAAAGACTCAGTTTCCAAAAAATCTATCATCATATCGATAACAGACATGAAATTAAGATGCACTTAGTAATTTTGTACTGAGTCAGAGATATTGGCCACCTCTTCAATTTAAAAAACACGCACCAACACTGCAAAATCATTTGTATTGACAGTAAGACCAGCTAACCCTTTCTGTGGTTCGCAAATCAGGATGTTTACATAGAGAATACATCTTCTGTATTCATGCTGCACCAAAAACTGATGACTGCAAATTTGGAGAGGGTGAAAATAATAAATACGTAGGAAAAAAAATTTACAAGGTAGTTTTTGTTTTTACTGTTTTTTGCAGAATAAACCAATTTCCTCAAGTGGACTTCAATGTGAAATTTAGGGTAACTGGGCATTTGTAGTAAATAGAGAATCCCTAACCAGTAAAAGCCATTTGCATACATACACTAAAAGCAGTATGTGGTATTAAGAAGATACTGATGAAGATGGATGCTACAAGCCGCCCAAAATGGAGCAGGCAAGCAGAACCTACTGTAATAGAACGAGTAAGTACTTCCAAATGCCACAAACATGTCTTAAATACCAGATGTTCTCAAGCAGGCAACACTACTGACAGTTACAATGTCCAACTGCAAAAAATTGCAGCCTGTTTTTTTCATCTTGGAGGTTTGCCAGTTTTTGAATAAAAAGATTAAGGCCTGATCTATTTGGCATATGCATCTGTCATGCACTGGTCCCACTTCTTCATCATCCTCAATTCCCAAATGCATGGGACTATATTAGAGAATGTGAAGAACCGCAGGCAAAGATCAGGCTCTGGACAATTGGGGGAACCACAGTGGCTTTCAGGAAACCACAGCATATAAAAATATGACAGTAGTAGTACTCTTTCCCACATTGATTTTTATGGTATTTAAGTATCAAAGTCTTGGCTTCATCAGAAAAGAAGAGAAAAAAAAAACCAACTACTTAAGACAAGTGTGAACGCTCACGACCCAGATTTTTTTTGCCATAAAAATGCAGACAAAGAACCTTGCAGTAGCACAGAATGCCAAAATTCTCCCAGCATTGCCTCTGCATTTAGGGCATTCAAATAGCAGTGCTATTCCCAAAGCACAAAAAAAAGGCAAGAACACACACCAACACAGCTTGGAAACAAGTCATCTTTAGTGCCTGCGTACAACTGGAGTATTATGCATCTAAACTATTCCTTAAATAGATTTACTATGAAGAAGTGATGCATTTTGAATTAATGAACTAGAAACAGTACAACCACTATCTTCAACATAGAAGCCTTTGAAATTACACATCATTGTAAGTGGCTACAAAATAGCTACATGTGCACAAATACACAACAGAAGCCATCTCAAGGTGCAGCTCTTATGCTGGTGCACTGAAGGACCTCTTTCTCGAAAATGCCTGATCACTCCCTAACATTTACAGAAGTTAGGAAATTGCTACAAAACCTGTCTCCTCACAAATGCAGATCACAAAGAAGTGCTAAGATAAAGTGCTTGGACTGGTTTAGAAATTAATTTCTATTAGGATAAAGTGGGTTTTTTCCCTGCAGTAAGACAGCTTTTCAAGATTCATGAATTTGTCTGTTCTGACAATGACACATTATGGCACCACTTGCTGTCCAACAGCTTGCTAAGGTATCTTTCCAGCTTCCCCTCCCTCAGTCAAGCCTCACCACTCTCCTGCTTTCTTCCTTTCATTTCTTTTCTTCTGTTCCCTACCATCAAACTCCAAAGCTCAAGTTCAGGACCCAAAACAGCCTTGACAGAACTCACTAGTTAAAGCTGTGCATCATTTCTGAATTTAGCATTTGGAAACTGGTGAACTGTGGCAAATACACACATTTTAAGCACGTTTTGAAACCGAGCAGTTTAAAATACTGAACAGCCAATACATAAATGCACCTGCAACACTGTTGCTTTCTAAGCATTTAAATTCATTTTTTCAAAGCTTCCTTACCATTCTTACACTAGCCTATTTAATCCTAGAAGGAATACATACTCCCATAAACAGAAAGACCTACAAGTTAACAAAGTTTGATTTCTGGTCTCAGACTATAGGCAATTCCCACTGAAAATACAATTAAATTGACAGGTTTCCTTAGGCAGAATTAGTATTAAAACTAGCTTCTTCAAAATCCATTCGAAACTTATTAAAAGCAAAAATGACAGCAGAAACACACACATGTGCTGCTCAACCTTGCTTGAATTAAGGAAGTTGATTTTTCAAATCTGTTCTACTAATAAAGGGAGATAGTTCAAGTAATAAAATATGGCTGGCAGTTTGTTAAAAAGTGAGTGCAGACTTGAAAATCTGACAAATATCATATTTTATCCTTCTGTCCTGACCAATGTCACAGATTCAGTTGTGCTACTTCAGCCTCATGGAAGTCAGAAGTTTACCAATCGTGTTTTTCATCCAACTTCTTCTACCTTACTAAAAGGAAACAATTTGACACCACTATAAAATTGGCTCTAGGTATTGCAGTGAGTATTTCATTAGCAAATAGTAATATTCAAAGACACGTGCCCCCTGGAAGCTTACCAAACTTTTTTCCTTCTCTGGTTGTGCCTGTCATCTTGATCTTGGCAACTTCAAAGAAATCTTTTATTTCCCTTTCATACAGTCGTGATAAATAATCCATATAATTCTAAAGAGAAAAATGTAAACCAGTTAACAGGTATACATATTGACTTTGTTATCTTACAGTTAAATAGTTCTTAGAAACCAGCAAGTATATGAGTTCTAATAAAAACAAAGTAGCACACACAAAAATTTATTCATGATATTTAAGCAGGTTATATTCATTCTCCTAGTGAGCTCGCTGAACAACAGAGACTACTACTTCTCCTCCACAAGGAAAGATAAGCAATGTGGTACATGCAAGTAGGATTACTAGCAGCAGAGCATCATAGAGTTCAAGGGTAGAGCACAGAATTCAGCACCATTCTCTGTAGCCTCTTTTACCAGATTCTTACAATGGTCAAAAAAAGCAAACAGGATGCCAGTCCTACTCATCTTCCTGAGTACATGACTCTTTATTACTGTTCTCACAAAGAAAATGAAAGAGCAGAAAACTTTGGGAGGCATAAGCTCTGTGTGCCTACTTATTATAGGATTCAGTCGACCTCAAAACAATTTGTTTGCAACACTGCCAAAAATAAGCTCAAATTTTAGAAGGGCAACTAACTGAAATAAGTTTGAAAATTATCTGGTTTGTTTAGATTTTTAGAGCAAAAGTTACAGAAATATTTTTTAATCAAAGATCACCCAAGAATATTTTTCCTGTGTTCTTCAGAATTTTGTTACTTAGCACACTTAACTCATAAATATTTAGTTCTCTCAATTTTTCACTATGAAGGTGACAAAGACATCAGTCATTCATTGATTCTTTGCCTTACACCGAAGGCAGAAGAACAACTACTTCAAAGCCATTTTAAGAGTTTAATTTAAATCTTCTCTGGCTGAGTTTTAAGAATGACAGTACTTTAATAAAAGAAGATTACTCGGTCTGTAAGGACTAACTTTCCCTTGGCTTCTAACTAAATATTTTCTATACTTCTGTAGTAATTTTTTCACTCCATGTCCCTTTTAAACAAGATAGTTAAAAGTTACATATATATATATACACAAAGCCAAAGTGTTTCTATTCCATCTATTTACAAAAGATCTCTGACGCTTTTGATATTTACAAGTGAAATGGTCTGTTGAAACAAAGGTGTTACACAGGCAGTAAGCACATACAGATGAAATAGCGTGATTGCTTTTCTTACTAGACTGTAAAATGGCACACTTGTTTTACATTAATATTTATATCTTATGAGACTTCAGAACAGAGACACAGAAACTTGAAGGAAAAAAAAAAATCCAGGATGCAACAAATACTGAAAAAAAGTTGAAGTTTCCTATTCCAAAGAGGATGAAGAAAAGAGGAGCGTTGAATTAAATTTAGTATAAAGGAATATTAAAGGACAAACACATATGCACGGGCAATTCTTTTGACTCTCAAAAAAAGGTATATTATGTACATTCTCTAGCATCATTTGAGCACTTTACATACCTTTGTTAGCCCTTCATATTTTCCATAATCTGTGTTCTTAAGCCACTCCATCAATTTAGCATATCGAAGTAAATCTCTGTGAAATGGGTGGTGATTGGGTAGTGTCAATTCAGCAGAGTGCTGGGCAAGAGTAGAACTCTGATCGTGACCCTTGATAAAAGAAAGTATTAAAGTAAGTCTGGAAGCACTATACAGATCTACCAGAAGTTTCCTGAAAAACTTAATATGAAGACAGCATCTCAGTCAAACTGAGGAGCATTAAGATACCTTGCATAGAAAAAAAGTCTAGAGATGCAGCCTGGAATGAGACCTAATACAATACAAAATCTGAGATATTACAGCTGTTGCAGGTACTGCATCTCAGTAAGCTTGTTCATTGTAAAGCTCTTTTTGTTTACCACTTTGCACTAAATGCAAAGTACACTAAGTGAAAGAATAATGACAAGTGTTCAGTTGTTTCTGAAAAATTCTAAGAGATTATGATGTTATTTTTCTAAGGGAAAAAAAAAAATTCTTAAAGATGTTCCCATACAACATAAGACACTTCAAGTCTCCAGTAATCAACACACGGCCTAGGTGCTAATGATAAGCTTTATGCTACACCTCTGAAAGCCTGCCCCAAGTCAACCTACTTTAGCTCACTTTGGCCAAGCCGCAGTCAAGTCTTAAAAACATCAGCTCACACACATTCTCTCTCCCTTCCCACGACTGTAGGTAGACACACGCTATCAGTGAACATTTACTAGAGTTAAACAGTTTACAACATGCAGCATAAACCAATCCACTTAACAGCAAGCTACTAATTTCATGCTCCTCATGTTTTCTGGCTTCTGAAAAACACACTATCCTGTAAGTGAAGATCATATCATACTGGTTGAACCACACATGATTTAGCTTTTTTAAGCTTTTACTTCCTTGAAATCACAAGTTTACTGGACAATTCCAGAAGCAAGCAAGGTAACACCACAGCTCAGCCACATAGCAGAACACACAACCATCAGCCCTCGGTTAGCAAAGGGGAGGAAGTGACTTATTTCAAAATGGATTTAATATTTTCTGTAAAGCCTTTTTTTACTGGGCTTGTAATAAATACAGCAATAGAACTCCATCTTAAGTATAGTTTGTGCTGTGGCAGCACAGTAAGATTGTCCTAATTAGTTTCCAATTCCTGTAGTATAACATGCAGGTAGTTTATACAGGTCAAGACAGAGGAAGCATTCCTGGGCAGTTCCATCTTGGATATGACAAATTGGCAGAATATAAGCTACACAGTTTAAAAACTGCCTTTCTATGTCTAAGTTGTAACAGAAGCCAGTTTGCATAGCAGAGTCAAAATTAAAGCAACGTTGGCTCACCCTTCTCT
Source organism: Psilopsiagon aymara (assembly GCA_024733675.1). Lineage (NCBI taxonomy): Eukaryota > Metazoa > Chordata > Aves > Psittaciformes > Psittacidae > Psilopsiagon > Psilopsiagon aymara. The sequence goes on from JANRGW010022118.1 coordinate 16,883, forward strand.
ACTGTATTAGGTACTAATCAGTCTTTGATTAAAAGAGCCCTAAAAGCATCCAAAATACATTCAGATTATATATAGACGAGTCTTGATATTATGTGTGAAAGACTAACAGGCAAACATGTGCTTCTGTGCAAAAATGCCAGCTTCTGAATAAAGCTTTGAATTCTCGCTTTGTAGAATCACAGAATGGTTTGGGTTGGAAGGGACCGTAAAAGATTATCTAGTGCTTGCACTCTTCATAAAGCTAGATGACAAATCCCCTCCAAAGATAAATATCTCTTTCCAAGCCAGCTTTTCCACAGTACTAATCATTCTAGTTGCCCTAAATTATGTCCTGTTCAAGTTATGGAGCTTCAAGGTGTTCCCTCTTCATCTAATTAGCAAGCTTCCTCTCACTACACATACATTTATATGATCTGTTACAAAATGATACTGCAAGTTTGTCATTAAAGTATTTCACAGTTTCAAAGCTTCAGGCTATTTTGCATTTCAAAGGCGGAAAGCCCAGAGTTGCCTTTGGATTCAAGGCTGAACATGGTTGTTAAAACACAAACAAAACCAACACAATAAACAACAACTAACCATACTAAATTGTTAAAATTATAGACACACAGTAAGGTTAATCAAGTATTATTAGGACACCATAAAGACAAGTACATTAATTGTTAGTAACAGTTACTGCTAACTGGTTTTGACACTGCAGTGAACAGCAATCCAAAGTTGCATTTCTGTTTGAAACCTTTAAGATTTATTCTAATTTTTATGTAAAAGAAATGAAGCATGTTAATATCTTACAACAGCATTGAGTTTGTTTGCTTTAAAGAGAAAGAACAATTTCATACTTCCAAGATAACATATTTTGGCCAAAATGTCAATGCAACTTTGGTTTTCCATTTAGGGAGCTCCAAATCAGAATACGTCTTGCTTGTATTAGCAGCTGCTTAGACATTATTATGGTTTTGTTTGCCATTTTAAATTAGAAATCAGAAAAAATAAAGCAGATAAAGATGTAATTTAATTTAAAGAAAGATTCTAAACAAATAACGCAACTCTTCAGATGTTAAAGTGCTCTAGTCAGACTTTTCAAAAACATGGACAAAAATCTGTTACGCCTCCAACACTTGAATCTGTACCTCAAAATGAAGAACACAGACTTCTTCTTTTACAACAAGCAGAAATGCTTTGCAGAGGCTCATCTCTTGCAGCTAATGAACTCTTCCTGCTTAACCTTATAGTGAGGTCACACATTTTATCTGCTCTATTTTGTCTGCTCTATTAATCAATACCTCACAGCTAACAGCAGACCAAAACTTTTCAGCACTGTTAGTACCAGAATTTAAAAATAAATTTTAAAATTGCAAATTGGTAATAGGTTCTCTGAAAACTCTCTTTAGAAGTATTTCATCAAATACGCAGAGTATTACATAGTAATTATAATCATCTTCTATCATTTCTTAAGAACAAAATCCTCAGAATATCAACAAAGGCATTTTGTTGAACAGCCACTTTCATATGCAAGACAAATATTCATGTGATCTCAAATGCAATTTTCTATACAATTATCCATCGCGACTCTATTCCATTTTCTGCATACAGACTAATACATGAAAACTAAAACTTCTAAAACTTTGTGTTAATATGTATAAAAATCAAATTATTTTTATTTATAAATATTACAGTTCATGCAATTGCGATATCTGTACAGTTGTTCATATATTACAATTTCCTGAAAATATTTTTCCTCCATACATTTCAGTCTGTCTCTTAGCAATTCTGGAGATCAGATCAGAGGAACGTTAGGTCACAAACAGATAAACAAAGCTTGACAGCTGATAAAAATAATGGAAGTGAGAAGGGGCATAAGTCTGATGCTCTGCAATCAGAAAGGACAAATTTCTTTTTGTAAAGCCAAAGGTGCAGCTGCTAGTTAGGTAAGTCAAGCTCATAAAATTAGTTAGAAAAGCTTGTAACAAACCCAATGTACTCACTGGAACTGAAACAGAGTGGGACCTGTTACAGAGTTGAAGAAAGTTCTGAGCAAACTAATTGGAGATAAAGAGATACAGAAATTAAAAAACTGATGCTAAAAAAGACTTTAGGAAACAAGTCTCAGGACAGTGATTTCTGAGTATTTCAAGATAATGCTCAAAAATCAAGGTTTAGACATTTTACTTTGTATGTTTGCTGAGGTTTTTCTACAGCCCTTGAAGTTCAGACAGCAAGAACGCCAACATTCTCAGCCTGACACCCTTAAAAAAACTCAATGCTTTTCTTCTCAATAAGCTTTAAAATTAAAAGAAATCCTTATATATCACATGATGTATGTAATTCAGACAGCAAACCCATTAAAAAGAGGTGCCTTTTTTTTTAAATGTAAGAGACTTCTGTAGGCAACTATAGCTTGGCATGCTTAGTAATATCTCTGCCTGAAGTGCTTCTAGCAGTCCATTCATTTACTGAGTATATTATAGAATATGCTCAATTTTAAATGGATTGTTTTTCTTCTCATGAAAAGTTTATGACTGAAAACGTTCAATAGTAAGGAGTAATACCTGCTGGACAAATACGCTGTTCAAATGACTGGCAAGTCTCCGTGCAAACTGCTCACGCAAGTCACTAAACCGCTGCTGTTGCTGTTTCACTGCGTGAAGCATATCATGTCCTAAAAACAAAAAAGAACTTCAGAGAGTACAAAACATAGAGAAATAAATTGTGTATTGAGCCAAGAGGACCAGAGGTCACTATTCTCTCAATCTACAGAAACAAAACCTGAGACTAGTTGCACAGGCACATATGATAAAGGCACTATGATAGTACATTTTAATATTAGACTAGTCTAACAAAAACATTACCTGGACGAAGAGCTACATTCATGCACTGTAGAAGGGCATCTGCTGCATTCGTGCAGGCCTCAATGCCTCGAGAAGATGTCAGATCTCCCTCCTGAAGGGCCTTTATATGACCTTTAGCCAAATCCATGTGATTCTACAAAATAATAGATAGTACTGTCCATAAGCAGGTTAGCTTCTATGCTGCTGATCCAAGAATGACAAATGATTCCATCACTATAACAACTTACTGAGGTTAGTGCAGTAATAAAACAGAAAAATAAACTCAACATTTCAAATGAACCTCAAATGCAGTTGCTAAAGAGGGTAGTGACCTAAAAGAATTATATACCTCATATGAACCACTGTAAATGCAATAAAAATGCTTACCACTAAGAACTCTATCTCTGACAGTAGTTTCACATTATTTGTGTTGCTGAGATGAATTAGGTGGTTGCTTTCTGAAATTTGATCCATTTGCTCTTTTACACTCTGAAGCATTTCTTCATAACTGCTCAGCTTTAGCTCAATTTGGTCGACTTCCTTTAGAGCTTCATCCAGCAACTTCATCAAGATATTCACCTGCTTCTCCGAGGCCATAATTGACTGGATATTTGCCTGTAGAGTAAATTAAGCCACAACATTTTTAGAGACATTTTTATATCTCCAACGCATTCCAAGATCTCCTTCTGTCTCTCCAAAACTCTCAATGAGACAAAACAATATAAGCTCGTAGTACTTCTCAGTGTTATTAAACATAGCAGTTCCTTAGTCCATGACACTTCTTTATTCCATTAAGATACAAACCCCCAAATCTACTCAGTTCTTAGAACTGAACTACTGATCTACACAGAAATAAAAACCAAACAGTAATCCCTAATACACTGGAACATTTTTTGTTATAGAAAAGCAGCTTAGGTGACAAGGTCACATTTTCTGTTGCAAGATGACCTATCTCTCCAATAACAGCCATTTTCAAAATACAAAAGAAACATACAACTTCACAATTTGAGGAGACTGTTAACTGTTCCCTCAAGACTGTATCCCCTGCATCTCCTTAAGGCTTCCAAATGACCTCTAGAACATTGGGTTGTTTAAAAAGCAAAGTAGCAAACAATATGGTACTGTTACACACAGCTGAATATGACAATGTCATTACACTTTTTAGTGTTTCCTAATTACATTGACAGTAGTATTTTAGGCATTAAGAGATCACATCCATTGACATGAACATCTGCTCTCTCCCTTCCTGCACCCGGCCTTTCAAGAAAGGTATATGCAAAATGCCTCCTTTTTTTACTTCTCAACTCTTCATTTGAAAGCCTGTGACTCACCCCAGAAGGTTTGGAAGGTAAAAGCAAAGGTGAAGTTCTTTAACATCTGATAATAGATGGAATGTATCTCTGCTTAGGAGCAGATATACATTTAAGTACGTGACAGCAAGTGTTAACTACCTTTACAAAGAAAGCTACACAGGCAGTACCAATGAAACAGGTTCAACATGCTACCACACCGAATGTCAGAAAAAATGTTACCCCATCTAGCACTTGTAGCTCTCTTGACAACTTCTCTGCAAAGGCTTCAGCATTAGAAATAGCATATTCACATCCTTCCATCATTATTTCAATATCCTGTTCCTCTCTGGCATTTAACTCCTGGTATTCATCCACAGCTTCTTCATCACCTCCTGCTACACTTTGATTCTCTCCACTTGGAACCGATTCTTATGTAGAGAATGGAAATAAAACACACTATCAAGGCCAGAAAGTCACAAGCATTTTAAGAGTACTTAAGTATGTTCAACTGTCTTTAAATAAATGAATGCATTAAACAACTTTCCTAACAAGCAGCTGCCGCCTTTCTACACTTTTTTCAAGTTTCAGTCTTCCAAAGGCTTCATTAATGTTTCCAGAGCTGGTTCCCAGCAGTGATGTTTTCTAAATTATGCAACACAGGCTAAATACAAATGGCCACCTTCCTTTATTGCATGCACAAATCAAAATTCCATCTCAGGTTATTCACCTCTCATGCTGGTAATCAACATAAAAACACCTAACAGTATTAGCCTGTTAACAGATCAGTAGAAGTTAGATTCTCTTCTGGTAGACAGAGCATAAGAAAAAGGTACGAAAGTTAATGAAGAAATATATCACTGAATAACAATAACAGTATCTTAATGCTGAAGGTAAGTCTCACAGGAGGAAAATCAGCACTGAAGTGAAAATTAATAACAATGTTGTCATGAACTATGCAGTGCTTACTTTAGTCAACAAGCCATTTAAAGGCTGACAAACATTTACAGAACATTAATGCAGTCCAACACTTCCTTCATCTCTAACAATTGCAGAAGTTATATAAAGCACAATTGGAAAAAAAAAAAGGCATTTTATTTAAGAAAAATTGCTTACAAAGCAAAAGAAAGGAAAAAGGTGTTACGCACCTTCTGCAACTTTAGGCAGTTCTGAAGAATTAAAAGGTGTGGAAAAGCAGAGGAAAGGAAGCAGAGAATGTTAGATAGACAAAGCACGAACAGTGGGTATATTTTTAAGCGGCAGTAAGTTTGAGTACTTTATATTGCACAATCTTGAAAAGTTAGAGGTTGGTTAAAAACAAATTTCAGTTAACACCAAGATACAGGAAAGTTCCCGTTCTACAGCTCTAATTCAAGCTCTTCCACACTAGCCAATCTAGTATTTAGTATCAACAGCTTAACCGCTTCAGACAGACCCAACATAAGATGCTTACTCACTGGGCTTCAGTAAAAAATTTTAACTACTAAAAGATAATGTAACTGCAAAAGTATTTAATACAGCATGAGCAAACAAGATACAAAGCCTTCTCAGCAACCAATCTGTCACATAAACTGCAATAGGGTCCAGCAGAATTTAACACAGGCTTCACAGTTTATAACTAGAAATCTCATATAAACCCTCATAGCTTTAGCATGGTACTGAAGTGTCACTTTTTAAAGTGCCTTTCTAATTCGAGAGAAAACAGGGACAAAAGCAGATTTGTTACACATTCAGACCCACCAGTTCTTGCAGGTAGATTTTACATTGTTCGAGTAACAGATTATCCTAGAAATACAAGCTTATCAATATTTAGAACTTATTTATACTTCATTAATGAAGTATTTTACCTCACTTCTCTAACAGAAAAGCCATTATCAATTCACCTGGTTTATCTGAAGACTTAGAAAATATACAAAATTAAAACTGAGTAAGAAAAACACCAGGAATAGGATTTTTTTAACGTGTTTTACATCAAAAATTATTAAACTTTATTAAACTTAAAATACAGTTGTAGACATTTACCTTCCAAAAGCTGTGAACTAACATTAGTAAAATCAATTTTCTTTCTAAGATATCTCTGATTGAGCTTCCAGATACATGAAATGAAGGTGTTCTTTTCCACTGTGCTGCTGGCAACCCATTTGTACACTTTATCAAAATGCAAGTCAAACTCAGGACTCTCCTGAAAAAAGATGGAATATGTTACAGGCTCAACAGTCAAATAATTCTCTGAGCAGCAGAGGCTGCTTACGTATTTAACTATTGACATGACAGGATAAAAATGAAATTACACAGATGCCAACCTAATACACCAGCTCTAGCACCCTGGTACACCTTAATGAAGATGCTAAAACACTGAAAGTGAAAAAACAGAATCCATGCTATGAAGACAACGTTTTGTCAAGCCAGATAAGGCAACAATAACACATAATATAGTGATCTGTAAGTTTCAACAAACATTTGACGGTACTGTCTGCCCTGAAACACTCCTCAGAAGGACTAACGCCTTGAGTTAGCCTTCTGAAACTGAAAATGGAAGCTGGAATTACTGACAACATATACAACACAATTCAAGGAGACCTGAGGGGAATAAGCAAAAGAAAAAAACATAGGAGCGCTTGATGTATTTTTACAGATATGATACTATTTGATAGCACTGAACAGGATAGAAAAGACCATTAGGTATTTTAACAGTAAAAAGCTTCTGCAGAAGTATTTTCCACTGTATTTATTGCCTAATGAGAACACTACTTTGATAACAATTGAATAAAGTACTTTCTACAGCCCCTCTGAACTCAGTATGCACTGTAACTGGTAACAGTCTGTTTTAAAGATCACACTACAAAGCATTTCAGGTTGGGCCTCCTTCTGATGAAAAATGCTAATGCCTCAGATACATGTCAAATTCTTATTTACAGAGTTTGTAAAAACTGCTATGGCTATTATTTATTGCTTACATTGTCACTACTGTTAGCAGAAGCACGCTGCACATGACGAGAAATATTTCCTGTGCAACACAATAAAAGCAGTTCTGGGTTGTTCTTTTCCTTGTAGCTTATATTGATAAATATTATTACAGCTGAACCCAGGACACATCTATTTCTAAACAAACTATCATTACATAACATTTGAGTTGTCTCACAACTAGTACAAGAAAAGCCTGCATCAAGAGTTGCACAGCATCACCTTTGGAAATGAAAACACGATGCACCTATCAACTTTAGTTCTGACATTTTTTTAGCATGAGGGAGTTTGTCATTCAACATTTGATTATTGAAAGGAAATTTCAAAGTTACTCATTAGAATGGTATATACATTACAGCATATTTCTGAAAACAATTACTGAATTCTGTCTTGCAAGAAAAAGCCCTGAAAGACAGTATAATTTTAAATGGAACCTGTGGGAACTGCAAGGCCTCCTGCTCCTGCTATGTGGATAATTAAAGAAGAAAAATAACTGATAGTGCACCTGGGTTTGGAGCAAGCCAGGGAGTGTTTCGGTGCAAGGTCAGGCTGGGAAACAGCCTGGGGAGTGATTGTTTATAGAATGGAATTTATAGCGACTGAAAACAGTCACTGTGATTGATGTGATTTCTGTTTGGCTTCATAGCTCAGACCCGTATCTGTATGCTACATTTTACCATGGTGCAGCAGATGAAAAAGAACTGAACTAGAACTAGCTGTGAAAGCTGTGTGCATGTGTGTGCGCTTAGCCTCTTTCTTAACAGCTCTGCAAATGGTGCCCCGTGGGTGATAACTAGACTGCTCCACATTGCAGTGCCTGCACGAACCAACAGGGAATTTCTGGTACTGACATTTGCCTGTTAAAGGTCAGCAATACCCACTGAATGGGGAATTATGGGATTGTGTTAGAAAAATGGGACAAGTAGAATCAGCTGAACAGAAATTACATTGGAAAGTTTTACAACAGATTTTAAAATCCTCTGGATATTGTCTGTCTGACAGACAAGTAATGAATCTTTTGTCATAGGTCAAAACAAATGGCAACCGGTTTCCAGCAACAGGATCATTTCATACTCGGATATGGAAGAGAGCTGGAGAACATTTACAGACTCAAAATCACCTCAGTATGAAGGTTCCTGTTGATTTAGAAGTGACATGGCATTTTGTCTGTTCTGTGTTATCTAATTTACAGCCTGCTGAGGATACAATTCAGAAACATGATAAAACAAATGATCAAACTACTGACAATTTGAAAGAGCAAGGACAGAAGGATGAAAGTATCTTTTCTGAGAAGCCTGATGATCCTTTTGATCCTGGCTCCATAGATTCAGAAATGAAGCCAAACTTATACCCGCCTCAGACATCATTAAAGGCATTCACATCAGTCCGTTCTCATGCTCCTCAACCTACTGCACCTCCCCTGCTTGATCTCTATAATCATTTGACCAGCTGTTAGTTAATCAGAAGGTTAAAAAACATTTATGCAAAAATGTATGGGGAAAGCGATAGAGGATGGCGATTTTACTGGAGACATGGCTTTTGCTTTTCCTGCAATTTATAGAACAGATGGGCAGGGACAACAACAACCGGTATATGAAAGTATTCCGTACATAGTATTTAAGGAATTGAAAAAAATCAGTGATGGAAAACAGAATTCGAAGTCCTTATACACTAGGTCTGCTAGAAATGATGGCCAGCTCAGGATCTATGGTGCCACGGGACTGGAACACTTTAATGAGAATGATTTTGACACCTGATCAATACTCGATATGGAGATTGGAATATAGTGACTTAGTGGCTTTACAGGTATTAGATAATGCTCAAAGAGGAATACCAATAGATGCTGACGTGTTAACAGGCTCTGGGCAATGGCTGTACCTTCAGAATCAAATTAATCTAAATCCTTTGGTACTCCAGCAAGCTGCCCGTGTGGCTGTTAAAGCCTGGAGGCAAGTACCTGAATTAGGAAAGAGAACTACTTCTTTCACAACCGTTTGCCAAGGGTCTCAGGAACCCTGTATCTCTTTTATACACTGATTAAACACTGCTATACAAAGGCAGATTGATAATCCTGAGGCTGCTCGTGTGCTTTTATTTCAGCTAGCATATGAAAATGCAAATAGACTGCAAAGCAGCTTTAGTCTGAGTCAGGGGAAAATTTACAGACCAGGGGCCTTTAAAAGGGGGAAAACTGGAGTAAGCACATTTACTGGTTGAAGAGCAACTGAAAGCAGAACATACTGTTGCATCTACTAGTCCCTTGAACACACTCATTTTTGTAATTCCAAAGAAATCAGGGAAATGGCAACTTTCACAATATCTGCATGTAATGTAATGTGACCCATTGGGGCCCTACAGCCAGGTTTGCCTAATCCTACTATGATTCCAGCTGACAGTTTCTTTGCATTATTGATTTGAAGGATTGGTTTTTTACAGTTACTTTGCATCCTGCAGATTGTGATCATTTTGCTTTTTCTGTGCATTCAGTCAACTGTGCTGCTCCCAGGCAAAGGTATCAATGGACTGTTCTGCCACAAGGAACGATGCACAGTCCAACAATCTGTCAGCTAGTGCTTTCCACAGCTGTATCACCAACTACGAGCGCATTTCCTGGATCAATAATTTATCATTATATGGATGACATTATGGTTTGTGCAGAAACAGGACAATATGTAGAAACTACTGTTAATCATTTAACAGAAAACATATGTTGTTTTAGCCTACAAATTGCCCAGGAAAAATTACAAAGAATAAATATTTGGGGTGAGTGCTAACTGAAAGAACAGTAAAGCCTCAGAAGCTAAAACTGGCAAATAAAATCACAAATTTGAATGATTTACAGAAGCACTTAGGTACTATTAATTAAGTGCATCCTACGTTGAATATTACTAATGCCGACCTCAAACCACCCTGCTTTCTTATGAGGGGACTCAGACTTGAAATCTCCTCAACAGCTTACCCCTAAAGCTATTGATGCTTTGAACATAGTGACTCAAAAAATTGAGATGCTACAGGCAGATAGAGTGCATTTACACTTGTTGATTTCTCTGCTCGTTGTTAATATGCAAACAAGGCCAGTAGGAGTTATACATCTAATCGACAGTAACTCCATTTACTTTCTGGAATGGGTTTTTTTACCACACACACAGAGAAAAACTGTGACAGAACCTTTAAATATGATTGTTGACTTAATCACCAAAGGCCGTGCAAGGGTTCAACATTTAACAGGCAATGACCCTGCAGAATTAACTGTAAAAGACTTTCAGTTCCTTTTTGCTCAGTTTGTGTCTTTCCAAACAGCATTAACAGGCTTTATAATAAGGCAAAGTTTTTTGTGGTACTTCTAAACATAAATTGCTAAAAGCTCTTTCAGATTTTGATATACAGGAGTGATTCATAGTTCAAACGCAATGCATCCAGGATGCTAAAACCATTCTTGTTGACAGCTCTGTAAAAACTGGCAAAGCTGCTGTTTGGTTTGAAAATGATTCCTGGCAATCCTCTGTTATACATGTGGATGGCTCTATGCAGCTTGTTGAAATTGCTGCAGTCTTACATGGGCTACAGTTGTTCTCTGCAGAATCCTTAGATACTGTCCGTGACTCAGAATATGTTATTCAACTGTTACCACACCTTTTAGTGTGTTAGATCAATAACCATGCACTTTCTGACATTTTGCTGAAGCTAAAACATTGTTTGGAAACTAGGAATTGTTCTGTTTTTATTGGATGTATTAGACTGCATTCCAGCCTGCCTGGCCCTTTAACAGTGGGTAATACATAGCAGACTCCTTGACTGTTAACACTATGTGGTTTAATTCTACAGCTACTTCACATTCCTTTTTTCATCAGAATGCCTCTGCAGTTTAACCTGTCTTCTTCTCAAGCCAAGCAAGTCTTGCCCTGACTGTCAGCCAACAGCTCAATCCTCAATTGCCAGGGGTGTAAATCCTCGTGGCTTAAAGGCGAATGAGATGTTACACGCATTACTTCCTGTGGTGCCTTTAAATCCGTTCACGTGTCTGTTGACACATTTTCACGTAAGGTTTCAGCCTCTGCCCATAAAGGAGAGAAGGCTTGTGATGTTATCTGACATTGAAAGCATGCATTTGCTACCTTAGGAGTTCCTTCCCAGTTGAAAATGGATAATGGCCCTGCATTAGCTTTATCACGACTTTTAAAGCAATGGGATGTCACACATGCTACTGGTATTCCCCACTCCCTTATAGGCCAGGTGACTGTGGAACCATGCTGTTCTGAAATCCATGCTACAAAAATAAAAAAGGGAGAATCTAGTCCTTCAAAAGCAATCTATGCCATCTATACACATGAATACTCCCGTTACTGGAGTACAATGACATCCTGGCTCCAAGAGCCTGCCTTCTGAACATGCTAAAGTGTGGTATCATGACCCTTTGGGCCTGCAGAACTGGGAAGGGCCTGTGGAACGGATAACCTGGGGAGGGGATATGCTTGTGTTCTCCAACCTACAGGTCTGCAATGGTTGCCTGCCAAGTTTGTCAAGCCATACCATGAGCTGGACAGACAAACTGAAGAAGCCAATGCCTCAGATGCAGGAGCTGACCTTGAAGACCCCAAGCAGAATGAGAGGAAGAAAAAAAGGAATGATTTGCAAAACATCACTTGGGGGCAACTGAAAAGTCTGCATCAAACTGCAAGTACTGTGATGAGTGCTGTAGGTGCAGAGCCCTCTCCAATCAGTACTTTTCTAGCATATTTAGCAATCATCACAGCTAATTCTGCTATAAATACATGCAAATTAACGAAGTCTATAACCAGGCCATGTTTAATGACTCCAATATGTGTGCTTACAATGTAGCTATTATTAGAAGCAGTGATTTTGTGTGTAAAACACCTGTATTTACCAGCCAGTTGCTAGTAAGAAACCACACCTCATATCGTATGGATTTGTCACTTGTAAAAGAGATGTCAGAGTATGTAAAATTGCAGTAGCTGCTAGAAAATGCGAAGGCAGAAACTAGAAACATCCTAATGCATCACGATGGTAGTGTTATAAAGCAGGTAATAGAACGAATTAACAGGGTGGGAGAACATCACTGGTGGGAAATTTTCTTTGGCTGGTGCTCCACTGCCAGTAGCATCTTCAACATGCTGCTGCACCCTGTAGTAGTTATACTGCTAATGTAAATCTGTGTGTGCTTTGCATGGCAGTGACTTGTTACTACTGGAGGTGAAACTCTGCATTGACAACGAGGTGCAAGGACTGAGGTTGACCAAATGCCTCCTACCATAGTCAAAGGCAAGACTGGATTGGCCTCTGTGTTCGCCACCAAGAAGAACCTTTAGCTCCGCTGTTGGCTGCAACCCAGTACGCACTGAGTGGTGCAGACATACGCCATGCCAGACCTTGATGCGAGGGACGGCCTCTGTTATAAGAGGGCCATCCAGGAGGGCAGGGGAGGCCAAGCAGCCTGCAGCTGGCACAAGAGATGATTTAGACCAAAACCCCTGCTCAAGCAGGGTCATCTAAAGCAGGTTTCATCACTCTAACAGTAAAAAAGCAAAAGTTAGCATAAGTAACTATTATAAGTAATAATAATAATATAATCAGTAACTACTGTATTTGACCCTCCCATCCTTAAATGCTAATGTTAAGAAACTGCTCCTGTCTGATTTAAGACTCCTTAAGCAGAGAAGAGGATAACGAAAGGCAAGCACTGTGTATTTGGAAGTAACAGCATCTATCTGCAGGTTCCCAAGATTCCCAGCACATCTGGCCAATGCATTGGTGCGATCTTGTCTTTGGAGCCTGGACAGCACCGCTTTGCTTTGCTTTTCCTCCATGTCATCTGGAGACTTGTTAAGAATTGAAGCCAAAGTGCTCGCCGCCTTCATCGTGCAAAACAAAAGAGGGGGAGATGTGGAAACTGCAAGCCGGCCTGTTCCAGCTATGTAGATAATTAAAGAAGAAGAAGAATAACTGCTGATGGTGCACCTGGGTCCAGGGCAAGCCGGGGGGGGGGCCGGGTGCAAGGTCAGGCTAGGAAACAACCTACGGGGTGACTGTTTATAGAATGAAATTTATAGTGACTGAAAACAGTCACTGTGATTGATGTGGCCTCAGTTTGGCTTCATAGCTCAGATCCATAGCTGTATGTTACGTATTACTATGCCGTAGCGAATAAAGAACTGAACTAGAACTAGCTGTGAAAGTTCTGTGCATGTGTGCGTGTGTGTGTTTAGGCGCTCTCTTTACAGACGCAGCAGGAACCTTGACCTGAAAGAAGCAGTTCTCCAACATGGTATTTAGGAACAGCAAGTAAAATCTAGAATCTAGCCAACAAGCACATGGATAAATAACAAGGCATATTTAACCTACACTTTGGGTGGGGGAAATGAAAGAATTTCCAACTTCATAGTTTTTTGCACTATTCTTGCAAATCACCAGTTAACAGAACAAAAAACCATACACAACAGGATGGAGAATTTTCACCTCTGCCTGTTTGTACATCTTAGAACCCCACCTCAGGACTGCACACCTTCCAACAAATGGCCAATGTAAAGATTTAGAAAAAGATTATAAAAGCTTACCTTCAAGCTTATATGCTGCTCATTAAGAATGGTTTAAGTGCCCTAGCAAAAAATGTTACATGTAGCTCAATGTCATTAGTAAGATGGTCATATATTTTTTTTAAGACTTGAAAAAGTACTGGTCCTTAGCACAAGCACTCTACAGTGACTGAGGGACCACTATAATAAACAGGGCAGATATTCAGAATATTGCTATTCAAGCATATCCAGACTACTCTTACTCAGTTTACCAGGGTTATATTCTTGCAAAAACATAAGCAGCACAGGAATGTATCATGCTAATTTCTAATTAACATGTTATCAATCTAACCTTTACAGCAGTCAGAATCAAGGAAGTTAACTCTTACTTGGAACCAAAAGGATGTTCTGGGCAGAGCACTAAACCAAAAATAGTTACACATACTTTAACAGCATCTTTGGCATCAACAACAGCGAGATCTCGAAGTGCCCATGCAGTCTGTCTTTTGTAGAAATCTCCCTTGTCAGATTTTTTCACTTTTACCACATTCACTTGCACAGGTCGTTCCGTTGTCACTGTTAAATGAAGTAGAAGTTTCAAAATGCACAAGTTATTTCAACATCTATTTCTGCTGTTCTCCAACTTCTGAAATTAGTTATCTGTGGGGAAGTTTTCATAATATTTATCTGATGAAAACAGGCCCTTGGAAACATTTGCATCCCTGTATCCAAAGCTCAGTTTAAGTCTCAGTGAACCAGATATACATCTCTATACACATGAAGTAATGAACCCAATTTTCAGATGCATCTTCAATACAGCAGACCTCAGACCATGGCCCACGTAACTGGCAAAGCACAGAGGTAACTGGAGATTATAGTCATAATAAAACATTTTCTGGGATTTCTCAGTCAAAAAAATATTCTAACAAGCTGATTTATTGACAGATTGACCTAAAGCACCTAATTTTTGGAAAAGGTATAACAGAATACACATACACTCCAAAGAGCATTACAACTCAGTTCAGTTACTGTGCCTTTCCAGAGCCCTCTGCTTCAGACTCTAACCAGAACTCTATATTGCATTTTGTTTTGTCTGATCAGCCTAAATACCTAGCAAATTCCCTTTTAAGCACTATATAAATGTTGCTTCAAAAGCCTACCAGTCCCACACAAACAACTTTGATTCTTTCATTTAAAGTTCAATGAGATCTGAGAATAAAAGAACAGGGTTTTGTTTCCTTTTTAGTAGAAGCAACAATGAAAGTATAAACTACAACTGATTTTCTCCATTAGCAATGGGAAGCATCTGTTTTATATAGTGCAATAACAAATACTGTAAATAAAGCTAAGACAAATGCACTGAATAAAAAAAAAGAAAAAAGGTGAAGACAAGAAATACAGTGTGGTATTACTATGTACCTGTGGCACACAAAAAGCAGTTTCTCTTCTTTTTGCCTGCTTTGCACACATTCACAATGCTCAACAAGCGTTCATCATTGGGAGTGAAAATATCCCTCTGTAAAGCATGCTTGATTGCAGTCATTTTCACTTAACTGAAAGATTTGAAGAAGTCATAATACATTGTCACATTTAACAAAACGCCCACCACACCACCACCAGTCATTTACTCGGAGCAACTACAGTTTTCTGAAATTAAATTTTACAGGTAATTGAATCCAGACAAACATGACTTAGGTAGGAGACCCGCCAACTTTAGGAAGAAGTCCAAGATAAAGCTTAACATCTTACTTCAGTTGGACAGCTGTAATTTATCAACAGTAGAATGATTCTTCTGTTTAATAGAGAACAAAAAGCTTCTTAGTAGTAAAAGGAATTGTGAGGCATGGACAAAAAAAAAGTTGAAATTAGAATCAAAAGACTCTAACTAGTGGAATTTTAGAATGGGTAGGAAAGCCAGGGATCCAGTAGATATCTCTAACAGGTGAACCAAAAAAAATCACACAAAATTTGACAGGATGGAAAGTGTGAAACTAGTCACTCCAGGGATGACCCTGAACAAAACTTAAGCTCCAGAATCCATCAAATATACCTAAACCCTTCAATTAAATTTTCAGGAGTCTGATTCAAGGTTACATGTTGGGCAGACCAATTTGAAAATAATATTCCATTTAAAAGGAGAAAGTGCCTCTGTCTCCTTACTTTGCAAGAAGATTTCTGGAATATATTCTGGATACAGTACATCACAGCAGTCATTCAATTCACCATTCAGATGCCACAATTTCAAGTCTAACAAATTATTACTTTTTAGTCGTTTGTGTATCACATACACATACTAATTGCCTTCTGGTAGAGGGAAAAACCTGATTGAGGATCCATGTCTCTGCATGCTTCCTCACTCCTTCCTTGGTATTGGAAGAGAATTTCTAAATTAGTACTTGATCCCATCTTCTGAGAGCATTCTCAAATATCCTGCTCAAAAAAGCTTTCTTAAGCAGAATAAAAGCATCACATTCTGTTTGGTGGCAAACAGGCACCTCCAACCAAGCAAACAAAAACCTCAGTGTACTAGAGTTTTCTGAGGTTTAATACCTCTGTAAAGAACATCTGTGGTGGATATCTACTGCCGAATTCATCACTACCAATTCCCAGAGAGTTACTAGAAACTTACTATTAACATATGGGTGGCACTGTGCATATACATATATACAGTGTTATAACTTTATTCAGCAAGTAGGCAATACTTTATTAGCATTATTATTGATAAAAACATAAGACATTGCAGAGGATCCATGCAATACAATTAAATAATTTTTTCCTTAACTCAGATTTATCTTCTGGATATTGACGCTTCTTTCATAAAAGCTTACTTATAGCAAGAACAATTCCTGGAAGACACACACTACGGAGACAGATACACAACTAAGACAGTAAATCTCTGAGCCTCTAAAAATACAGCACTGTGTTTCTTTGTTTTGTGTTTTATTGTTTTGCAAAGACCTGTTTCCCTCTTTCTGCCAGCTACCACATACTATTAATTGTAATAGGCTGTTCTCTTTATCCTCAAACGAGTGTCTGTCAATTGTTACAGTACTGCAGAATAAAGAAATGCATCTTTGTAGCTGGCAGAAAGTTCAACTTCAGGGTTATTTAAATCTGAAAAGGCCACCACAGAATTTGGCAAAATAAGTCCATTATGTTTGACTAGGTTGATGCCTTTTCTTGGATATATGGACTGGAGCTCAGGAACTGAATACTAATTATGGAGTTTCTTCTTTAGCAAGGGAGTAACAGGATATATAAAAAAAGACAAAGAAAGTAATCACATACACTTAGTAACAAATGCAGAGATTTCTTCCTGGAATCAAGTGCTGACCTTAAACCTCGCAGTCTAACCAAAAACTTAAAAAAGCAAACTTTTGCTGAAAGACAGTAAACAGACATTACTTCACTCCTGTAGCCTGTAACAGCAAGCACAGGAGATTGTACAAGGCCACCAATGAATGCTCTTGATGCTTTCTGATATACTGGCAGACATAGTTTAATGTCACTGACATAGCTGCATACCTAGTCAGACCATCACACTACATACATGAGATTCACCCGCCAATAACAGCAAAAGTACTTCCCTAACACCACCAAAAAGTTTGCTTTCTAGTTTTTCTTTCATTAGGAATAGTTTTTAGGTGTTTTCTGGGAGGCAGAGAGGTAGAAAAGGAGGCAGAGAGAGATTGGGTGTCGGGAGAGGTGGAAGTGGAGATGTTCACAGGGCTCCCCCTTCAAGCGACGCATTTCTGCAGTAACAGCAGCAGGAGAAAGTAAAGGGTGAAAAGAAGGAGCTGTAAGAAAAGAAAGCTGTTCAAATTTGTGGGATGCTCTAACAAGTGGCTTGTTTAGAAAACATCCACTGAGAGTCCTGATTTTCTTTGGCAATGCCTTGAAGTATGCAACACACTCAGATGAAAGCATTTGTACTTCTAGCACGTTCATTTATGGTGAAGAATTTGCAGATGTAAGACAGGACCAACATTAAACTAATCATGCACCAAACAAGAACAAAATGCCAAGGAAGACACAAACTTCTGAAAGAGATGTACAAGACGTATTTCAGCATAATCACCTGGCTCCCTAGCAAAGTGCAGTCTAATCCCCGCAAGATCCAGGGCAGAGGCAGGGGGGATGAATGACATACATGACTCAACATCACTCAAGCTTGCAGAGATCAACCAAATTAGAAAAGCCAAACCAAACTAAAAACAAAACCCTCACTAAACTCAGAAAATTAAGACAGTAATATTCACCCAATTCAGAACAATTCCTCACACGACAGAGATTCTAGGTAGACTAAAAAATGAACAACACTGTGACATCACATTTCAGTGGTTTTATTTAAATACAGAAGCTCCAATATTAGTCTGAACTTGTGCCTTAAAATTCTACAGGATTAATATACAACACATGGTACACTGCCTGATGCTGAGATGATACGTGGAGTTAAATTTTAGGTTGCATTTTTCTCTTTGGAATGCCTGGGCTGCTCCCTCTGACAAACACACAGCAAAACCAAAAAGGTTCCCTTGGCACTTGAAACTAAAAAGATGCTGACTTTTCTTTTATGTCTCACTATACCTTGGCTCAGGTGGCCACCACCACATCTTTCATTTCAGTGAAGATTAGTAATCTCAGGGTGTTGGGAAAACAAGAGACAACACACCAAGAATCAGTACTGTTAAGTGTACAGAGGTTGGGGCATTCAAAGAGATGCTGCTTATATGACACCCTTATGGCAATATAACACTCCATAGCTGCTGTCTAACAATTTTCATCCTCTTCCATCAATTGCTGGGCCCACCTTTTGTTTCCCAGATTGCATTATGTTATCATTCCTGTTACTCCTCAATAGGCGTGAACACACAAAACACCGAGGTGCTGCATTTCAGAAATATTCCCTTTCCCTCCTGATTTAGGATTTTACTTTCTGCTCTAAGTCACATTCAGACTGCTGCAACTTGCTAACACTCCCACTGCTGCTACACAAACTGTTTAGGTTCTGCAAAATTCACCTTTCCCATAACACAGAGCACATCAATCCAGAGAGGAATGATTTGCTCTGATGTACAGTCCAACTTCTGTTACAAACTCAACCACCTTCCCAACGTGCCAGGACCAAGCACATCATTAAGTTCCTCATACAAGAATCCCGCTGTCTCAAAGGAACACAGAATTAAGCATAAGGTGCTAAAGCTGCTTCCTCAGAAAAATGCTTCAAGAGAGCTAAGACCACACCAGACTCTAATAAATCCCTTTACATATTGCTGCATCTTATTTTTTCCAGCAATGTTACTGACAGGGCCTCAGATGAAATATCTCACAGATATGACATCAGACTGTGGAAAAGCTTCGAAATCGAGGATGTGCAGTCACATCTCTATTGGGCCTCCCCAAAAGTGAATAAAATTATAAATCATAATGGGTTCTTGGCCAGCCACGATCAGGAATTCAGAAGTACACAGCTGTATGTGCAAAACAATTGCGTGCAGGAGCATGTGAGAGATTGCGATTATTGTGCTGACTTGATCTGTTCATAGAACACTGAGGCACAACTGATGTCTCTGTTCCCGAACACTGGAACAATGTCTGCACGTTCTTGAGGAGGTGAGATTGCTGAGTACGTGAATATCCTGTTTGGCTGCACAGTCAAGATCCCTGACTAACTATAAAAAGGACACGAAAAAAGTTATAAACGACTTAGTCAGATCATGCACTGAGTCCGTGTCATTCAGTCCATCACAACACACAGCCTGTCCAGGAAATATATGGGAAAGATTATATACAGCAATCTGTTACGGCTACTTAGTGAGCACTGTTTAGCCTCGCTAAGCATGTAAACAGGAAAACATGCTATTCGTGCATCCTGCCGGGTTACAACACGAGAGCGCAGCCTGCCTGTAACATCCCCGGGAATCGATCAACCAACAGATAACCCATTTAAGAGGAAAACTCATTAGAGTTACTTATAGCACCGGCGGCCTCCCACGGGCCCGTCCGACAGCGACTTCACGGCCTCCGAGTCCCGCAGCAATCGCCCAGGCACAACCCTCCGCGCATCCGCCGCTCCACACAGAGCCCGCCGGCCCCGACACGGGTTGGCCGCCCCGCGGCAAGCCCCACAGCCGGGCGGGGCTGCCGGGACACCGCGCTCCTCCCGCGGGGCCGGGGCCCAACGCCAACCACCAGCGGCGCCGCCCGCAAACCGCGGCACTTGGCCGCTTCCGCTCACGTGAGGCCAGCAGCGAGACTGCAGGCTAGGCAGCCCACAGCGCGCCCACAGCGCCCTCTGCCGGAGAGGACGAGCGTAACGCGAGGCGGGGCGCCGCGGCGCGAAGGCGGAGGGCAGCGGTGGGCGGCGGGGCGGGCTCTGCGCTGTGAGCCCGGAAAGCGGTGTCGAGCCGGCATGGGCAGTACAAGCGTGTTGTGGGGTAGGGCTGCAACGGTAACACCGAGGACTGCCAAGATTCTGTGGTGGAGAATGCACCGCGGGGGTTGTTAGGATTGCCGCGGTGAAGGGTGATCCTCCTTCTCTCCCCTGCGCCTGGGCGCGCCTTCCTGAGGCGGCCCCTGCCCGGCGCCAGGGCGGGCACCGCCCGTACGAAGATAGGCTGAGACAGTTGGGGCTGTTGAGCCTGGAGAAGAGAAGGCCGCGTGGAGACCTCATAGCAGCCTTCCAGTATCTGAAGGGAGCCTATAGGGATGCTGGGGAGGGAGTCTTCATTAGGGACTGTAGTGATAGGACATGGGGTAACGGGTTCAAACTTAAACAGGGGAAGTTTAGATTGGA